>JAVLUX010000010.1:50771033-50876033 GCA_032164185.1 Moxostoma hubbsi
AATCATTGTAAAGGACACGTGATTGTATGGCTTGTGTGCGACAATGAACGAGGAGGAAAATTTGATACTTTTAATTTGTTGAGCAGAAAATCAAAAACTTTTCTGTGAAGTGTTTCTTAGAAAAAAACGAACGTGATTACTGTTCATTGGCGTAATCTGTAATCTCTTTTGTCTGGGTAACAACCTAGCAACCGCATAGCAACGCATTAAAACCAATCAGAACTGCTCAGTAACAGCATAGCAACGCCCCAGCAACCGCACATAATGGCTGTGACAGTTGAGGGGCAAACACCACTTCAACAAATCTATTTTATAGTTATAAATAATATAACTAATAATATTCACATTTTCCTTTGTACTATTGTAATATTTTTTTAGGGTCGAAATGTAGCATGTTTCTGTGGAAGGTAAATACAAATACTTTCCTCAAATTAGTTTTAAAGTTAATTTATTACTTTTACTTTCTTCAAGATTGACATATATCCGTTCATATACACAAAACGAAAAGGATCATATAAAGTCATTAAATGTACACTCTCCTTACCGGTGCAGGAGAGAAATATTCTCTTCTTTTCAAACACTTTCACCATTGATGCCTCTGAGTCACGTTTATACAGAGAAGCGATTCCATTTATGACATTTTCTCCCACAAACACACACAAAGTGATGAGTAAATGTGATTGGAGGAGAGTGATGAGTGAATGTGATTGGAGGAGAGTGATGAGTGAATGTGATTGGAGGAGAGAGAGTGATGAGTGAATGTGATTGGAGGAGAGAGAGTGATGAGTGAATGTGATTGGAGGAGAGAGATGAGTGAATGTGATTGGAGGAGAGTGATGAGTGAATGTGATTGGAGGAGAGAGAGAGTGATGAGTGAATGTGATTGGAGGAGAGTGATGAGTGAATGTGATTGGAGGAGAGAGTGATGAGTGAATGTGATTGGAGGAGAGTGATGAGTGAATGTGATTGGAGGAGAGAGAGTGATGAGTGAATGTGACTGGAGGAGAGTGATGAGTGAATGTGATTGGAGGAGAGAGAGAGTGATGAGTGAATGTGATTGGAGGAGAGAGAGTGATGAGTGAATGTGATTGGAGGAGAGTGATGAGTGAATGTGATTGGAGGAGACAGTGATGAGTGAATGTGATTGGAGGAGAGTGATGAGTGAATGTGATTGGAGGAGAGAGACTGATGAGTGAATGTGATTGGAGGAGAGAGAGTGATGAGTGAATGTGATTGGAGGAGAGTGATCAGTGAATGTGATTGGAGGAGAGATATGAGTGAATGTGATTGGAGGAGAGAGATGAGTGAATGTGATTGGAAGAGAGTGATGAGTGAATGTGATTGGAGGAGAGAGATGAGTGAATGTGATTGGAGGAGTGATGAGTGAATGTGATTGGAGGAGAGAGAGAGTGATGAGTGAATATGATTGGAGGAGAGAGAGAGTGATGAGTGAATGTGATTGGAGGAGAGTGATGAGTGAATGTGATTGGAGGAGAGAGAGTGATGAGTGAATGTGATTGGAGGAGAGTGATGAGTGAATGTGATTGGAGGAGAGTGATGAGTGAATGTGATGGCAGGAGAGAGAGTGATGAGTGAATGTGACTGGAGGAGAGTGATGAGTGAATGTGATTGGAGGAGAGAGAGAGAGTGATGAGTGAATGTGATTGGAGGAGAGAGAGTGATGAGTGAATGTGACTGGAGGAGAGTGATGAGTGAATGTGATGGCAGGAGAGAGAGTGATGAGTGAATGTGATTGGAGGAGAGTGATGAGTGAATGTGATTGGAGGAGAGAGAGAGTGATGAGTGAATGTGATTGGAGGAGAATGATGAGTGAATGTGATTGGAGGAGAGAGAGTGATGAGTGAATGTGATTGGAGGAGAGAGAGAGTGCTGAGTGAATGTGATTGGAGGAGAGAGTGATGAGTGAATGTGATTGGAGGAGAGAGAGTGATGAGTGAATGTGATTGGAGGAGAGAGAGTGATGAGTGAATGTGATTGGAGGAGAGTGATGAGTGAATGTGATTGGAGGAGAGTGATGAGTGAATGTGATTGGAGGAGAGAGAGAGTGATGAGTGAATGTGATTGGAGGAGAGTGATGAGTGAATGTGATTGGAGGAGAGTGATGAGTGAATATGATTGGAGGAGAGAGTGATGAGTGAATGTGACTGGAGGAGAGTGATGAGTGAATATGATTGGAGGAGAGAGAGAGAGTGATGAGTGAATGTGATTGGAGGAGAGAGAGAGTGATAAGTGAATGTGATTGGAGGAGAGTGATGAGTGAATGTGATTGGAGGAGAGAGAGTGATGAGTGAATGTGATTGGAGGAGAGAGAGAGTGATAAGTGAATGTGATTGGAGGAGAGTGATGAGTGAATGTGATTGGAGGAGAGAGAGATTGATGAGTGAATGTGATTAGAGGAGAGTGATGAGTGAATGTGATTGGAGGAGAGAGATGAGTGAATGTGATTGGAGGAGAGAGAGAGTGATGAGTGAATGTGATTGGAGGAGAGTGATGAGTGAATGTGATTGGAGGAGAGTGATGAGTGAATGTGATTGGAGGAGAGAGATGAGTGAATGTGATTGGAGGAGTGATGAGTGAATGTGATTGGAGGAGAGAGAGAGTGATGAGTGAATATGATTGGAGGAGAGAGAGAGTGATGAGTGAATGTGATTGGAGGAGAGTGATGAGTGAATGTGATTGGAGGAGAGAGATGAGTGAATGTGATTGGAGGAGTGATGAGTGAATGTGATTGGAGGAGAAAGAGAGAGTGATGAGTGAATATGATTGGAGGAGAGAGAGTGATGAGTGAATGTGATTGGAGGAGAGTGATGAGTGAATGTGATTGGAGGAGAGAGAGTGATGAGTGAATGTGATTGGAGGAGAGAGAGAGAGTGATGAGTGAATGTGATTGGAGGAGAGAGAGAGTGCTGAGTGAATGTGATTGGAGGAGAGAGTGTGATGAGTGAATGTGATTGGAGGAGAGTGCTGAGTGAATGTGATTGGAGGAGAGTGATGAGTGAATGTGATTGGAGGAGAGAGAGAGTGATGAGTGAATGTGATTGGAAGAGAGTGCTGAGTGAATGTGATTGGAGGAGAGAGAGAGTGATGAGTGAATGTGATTGGAGGAGAGAGAGTGATGAGTGAACGTGATTGGAGGAGAGTGATGAGTGAATGTGATTGGAGGAGAGAGAGTGATGAGTGAATGTGATTGGAGGAGAGAGAGAGTGCTGACTGAATGTGATTGGAGGAGAGAGTGATGAGTGAATGTGATTGGAGGAGAGAGAGTGCTGAGTGAATGTGATTGGAGGAGAGTGATGAGTGAATGTGATTGGAGGAGAGAGAGAGTTCTAAACTATTTTATATGTTGTTTTTTTTAAAAAGCTTTGGCAATATAAAATGTACTTTTGTCATGCCAATAAAGCAAATTGAATTGAATTGAATTGAATTGAGTGATGAGTGAATGTGATTGGAGGAGAGAGAGAGTGCTGAGTGAATGTGATTGGAGGAGAGTGATGAGTGAATGTGATTGGAGGAGAGAGAGAGAGTGATGAGTGAATGTGATTGGAGGGGAGAGAGAGAGAGTGATAAGTGAATGTGATTGGAGGAGAGTGATGAGTGAATGTGATTGGAGGAGAGAGAGTGATGAGTGAATGTGATTGGAGGAGAGAGAGAGAGTGATGAGTGAATGTGATTGGAGGAGAGAGAGAGTGCTGAGTGAATGTGATTGGAGGAGAGAGAGTGATGAGTGAATGTGATTGGAGGAGAGAGCGTGATGAGTGAATGTGATTGGAGGAGAGATAGTGCTGAGTGAATGTGATTGGAGGAGAGAGAGAGTAATGAGTGAATGTGATTGGAGGAGAGAGAGAGTGATGAGTGAATGTGATTGGAGGAGAGAGAGTGCTGAGTGAATGTGATTGGAGGAGAGTGATGAGTGAATGTGATTGGAGGAGAGTGCTGAGTGAATGTGATTGGAGGAGAGAGAGTGCTGAGTGAATGTGATTGGAGGAGAGTGATGAGTGAATGTGATTGGAGGAGAGTGATGAGTGAATGTGATTGGAGGAGAGAGAGTGCTGAGTGAATGTGATTGGAGGAGAGTGATGAGTGAATGTGATTGGAGGAGAGAGAGAGTGATGAGTGAATGTGATTGGAGGAGAGTGATGAGTGAATGTGATTGGAGGAGAGAGTGATGAGTGAATGTGATTGGAGGAGAGTGATGAGTGAATGTGATTGGAGGAGAGAGAGTGATGAGTGAATGTGATTGGAGGAGAGAGAGTGATGAGTGAATGTGATTGGAGGAGAGAGAGTGATGAGTGAATGTGATTGAAGGAGAGTGATGAGTGAATGTGATTGGAGGAGAGAGAGTGATGAGTGAATGTGATTGGAGGAGAGAGAGTGATGAGTGAATGTGATTGGAGGAGAGTGATCAGTGAATGTGATTGGAGGAGAGATATGAGTGAATGTGATTGGAGGAGAGAGATGAGTGAATGTGATTGGAAGAGAGTGATGAGTGAATGTGATTGGAGGAGAGAGATGAGTGAATGTGATTGGAGGAGTGATGAGTGAATGTGATTGGAGGAGAGAGAGAGTGATGAGTGAATATGATTGGAGGAGAGAGAGAGTGATGAGTGAATGTGATTGGAGGAGAGTGATGAGTGAATGTGATTGGAGGAGAGAGAGTGATGAGTGAATGTGATTGGAGGAGAGTGATGAGTGAATGTGATTGGAGGAGAGAGAGTGCTGAGTGAATGTGATTGGAGGAGAGTGATGAGTGAATGTGATTGGAGGAGAGTGATGAGTGAATGTGATTGGAGGAGAGTGATGAGTGAATGTGATTGGAGGAGAGAGAGTGATGAGTGAATGTGATTGGAGGAGAGTGATGAGTGAATGTGATTGGAGGAGAGAGAGTGCTGAGTGAATGTGATTGGAGGAGAGTGATGAGTGAATGTGATTGGAGGAGAGAGAGAGTGATGAGTGAATGTGATTGGAGGAGAGTGATGAGTGAATGTGATTGGAGGAGAGTGATGAGTGAATGTGATTGGAGGAGAGAGATGAGTGAATGTGACTGGAGGAGAGTGATGAGTGAATGTGATTGGAGGAGAGAGATGAGTGAATGTGATTGGAGGAGAGTGATGAGTGAATGTGATTGGAGGAGAGAGAGAGAGTGATGAGTGAATGTGATTGGAGGAGAGAGAGAGTGATAAGTGAATGTGATTGGAGGAGAGTGATGAGTGAATTTGATTGGAGGAGAGAGAGATTGATGAGTGAATGTGATTGGAGGAGAGTGATGAGTGAATGTGATTGGAGGAGAGAGAGAGTGATAAGTGAATGTGATTGGAGGAGAGTGATGAGTGAATGTGATTGGAGGAGAGAGAGATTGATGAGTGAATGTGATTGGAGGAGAGTGATGAGTGAATGTGATTGGAGGAGAGAGATGAGTGAATGTGATTGGAGGAGTGATGAGTGAATGTGATTGGAGGAGAGAGATGAGTGAATGTGATTGGAGGAGTGATGAGTGAATGTGATTGGAGGAGAGAGAGAGAGTGATGAGTGAATATGATTGGAGGAGAGAGAGAGTGATGAGTGAATATGATTGGAGGAGAGAGAGAGTGATGAGTGAATGTGATTGGAGGAGAGTGATGAGTGAATGTGATTGGAGGAGAGAGAGAGAGAGTGATGAGTGAATGTGATTGGAGGAGAGTGATGAGTGAATGTGATTGGAGGAGAGAGAGTGATGAGTGAATGTGATTGGAGGAGAGAGAGAGTGATGAGTGAATGTGATTGGAAGAGAGTGCTGAGTGAATGTGATTGGAGGAGAGAGAGAGTGATGAGTGAATGTGATTGGAGGAGAGAGAGTGATGAGTGAACGTGATTGGAGGAGAGTGATGAGTGAATGTGATTGGAGGAGAGAGAGTGATGAGTGAATGTGATTGGAGGAGAGAGAGAGTGCTGACTGAATGTGATTGGAGGAGAGAGAGTGATGAGTGAATGTGATTGGAGGAGAGAGAGAGAGTGATGAGTGAATGTGATTGGAGGAGAGAGGGAGTGCTGACTGAATGTGATTGGAGGAGAGAGAGTGATGAGTGAATGTGATTGGAGGAGAGAGAGAGTGCTGAGTGAATGTGATTGGAGGAGAGTGATGAGTGAATGTGATTGGAGGAGAGAGAGAGAGTGATGAGTGAATGTGATTGGAGGAGAGAGAGAGAGTGATGAGTGAATGTGATTGGAGGAGAGAGAGAGAGTGATAAGTGAATGTGATTGGAGGAGAGTGATGAGTGAATGTGATTGGAGGAGAGAGAGTGATGAGTGAATGTGATTGGAGGAGAGAGAGAGAGTGATGAGTGAATGTGATTGGAGGAGAGAGAGAGTAATGAGTGAATGTGATTGGAGGAGAGAGAGAGTGATGAGTGAATGTGATTGGAGGAGAGAGAGTGCTGAGTGAATGTGATTGGAGGAGAGTGATGAGTGAATGTGATTGGAGGAGAGAGAGAGTGATGAGTGAATGTGATTGGAAGAGAGTGCTGAGTGAATGTGATTGGAGGAGAGAGAGTGATGAGTGAATGTGATTGGAGGAGAGAGAGTGATGAGTGAACGTGATTGGAGGAGAGTGATGAGTGAATGTGATTGGAGGAGAGAGAGTGATGAGTGAATGTGATTGGAGGAGAGAGAGTGCTGAGTGAATGTGATTGGAGGAGAGAGAGAGAGTGATGAGTGAATGTGATTGGAGGAGAGAGAGAGTGCTGACTGAATGTGATTGGAGGAGAGTGATGAGTGAATGTGATTGGAGGAGAGAGAGAGTGCTGAGTGAATGTGATTGGAAGAGAGTGATGAGTGAATGTGATTGGAGGAGAGAGAGAGAGTGATGAGTGAATGTGATTGGAGGAGAGAGAGAGAGTGATAAGTGAATGTGATTGGATGAGAGTGATGAGTGAATGTGATTGGAGGAGAGAGAGTGATGAGTGAATGTGATTGGAGGAGAGAGAGTGATGAGTGAATGTGATTGGAGGAGAGAGAGAGAGAGAGTGATGAGTGAATGTGATTGGAGGAGAGAGAGAGTGCTGAGTGAATGTGATTGGAGGAGAGTGATGAGTGAATGTGATTGGAGGAGAGAGAGTGATGAGTGAATGTGATTGGAGGAGAGTGATGAGTGAATGTGATTGGAGGAGAGAGAGATTGATGAGTGAATGTGATTGGAGGAGAGTGATGAGTGAATGTGATTGGAGGAGAAAGATGAGTGAATGTGATTGGAGGAGTGATGAGTGAATGTGATTGGAGGAGAGAGATGAGTGAATGTGATTGGAGGAGTGATGAGTGAATGTGATTGGAGGAGAGAGAGAGAGTGATGAGTGAATATGATTGGAGGAGAGAGAGAGTGATGAGTGAATATGATTGGAGGAGAGAGAGAGTGATGAGTGAATGTGATTGGAGGAGAGTGATGAGTGAATGTGATTGGAGGAGAGAGAGAGAGAGTGATGAGTGAATGTGATTGGAGGAGAGTGATGAGTGAATGTGATTGGAGGAGAGTGATGAGTGAATGTGATTGGAGGAGAGAGAGTGCTGAGTGAATGTGATTGGAGGAGAGAGAGAGAGTGATGAGTGAATGTGATTGGAGGAGAGAGAGAGTGCTGACTGAATGTGATTGGAGGAGAGTGATGAGTGAATGTGATTGGAGGAGAGAGAGAGTGCTGAGTGAATGTGATTGGAGGAGAGTGATGAGTGAATGTGATTGGAGGAGAGAGAGAGAGTGATGAGTGAATGTGATTGGAGGAGAGAGAGAGAGTGATAAGTGAATGTGATTGGATGAGAGTGATGAGTGAATGTGATTGGAGGAGAGAGAGTGATGAATGAATGTGATTGGAGGAGAGAGAGAGAGTGATGAGTGAATGTGATTGGAGGAGAGAGAGAGTGCTGAGTGAATGTGATTGGAGGAGAGTGATGAGTGAATGTGATTGGAGGAGAGAGAGTGATGAGTGAATGTGATTGGAGGAGAGTGATGAGTGAATGTGATTGGAGGAGAGAGAGATTGATGAGTGAATGTGATTGGAGGAGAGTGATGAGTGAATGTGATTGGAGGAGAGAGATGAGTGAATATGATTGGAGGAGTGATGAGTGAATGTGATTGGAGGAGAGAGATGAGTGAATGTGATTGGAGGAGTGATGAGTGAATGTGATTGGAGGAGAGAGAGAGAGTGATGAGTGAATATGATTGGAGGAGAGAGAGAGTGATGAGTGAATGTGATTGGAGGAGAGTGATGAGTGAATGTGATTGGAGGAGAGAGAGAGAGAGTGATGAGTGAATGTGATTGGAGGAGAGTGATGAGTGAATGTGATTGGAGGAGAGAGAGTGATGAGTGAATGTGATTGGAGGAGAGAGAGAGTGCTGACTGAATGTGATTGGAAGAGAGAGAGTGATGAGTGAATGTGATTGGAGGAGAGAGAGAGTGATGAGTGAATGTGATTGGAGAGAGAGAGTGCTGACTGAATGTGATTGGAGGAGAGAGAGTGATGAGTGAATGTGATTGGAGGAGAGAGAGAGTGCTGAGTGAATGTGATTGGAGGAGAGTGATGAGTGAATGTGATTGGAGGAGAGAGAGAGAGTGATGAGTGAATGTGATTGGAGGAGAGAGAGAGTGATGAGTGAATGTGATTGGAGGAGAGAGAGTGATAAGTGAATGTGATTGGAGGAGAGTGATGAGTGAATGTGATTGGAGGAGAGAGAGTGATGAGTGAATGTGATTGGAGGAGAGAGAGAGTGCTGAGTGAATGTGATTGGAGGAGAGAGAGTGATGAGTGAATGTGATTGGAGGAGAGAGCGTGATGAGTGAATGTGATTGGAGGAGAGAGAGAGTGCTGAGTGAATGTGATTGGAGGAGAGAGAGAGTAATGAGTGAATGTGATTGGAGGAGAGAGAGTGATGAGTGAACGTGATTGGAGGAGAGTGATGAGTGAATGTGATTGGAGGAGAGAGAGTGATGAGTGAATGTGATTGGAGGAGAGAGAGAGTGCTGACTGAATGTGATTGGAGGAGAGAGAGTGATGAGTGAATGTGATTGGAGGAGAGAGAGTGCTGAGTGAATGTGATTGGAGGAGAGAGAGAGAGTGATGAGTGAATGTGATTGGAGGAGAGAGAGAGTGCTGACTGAATGTGATTGGAGGAGAGTGATGAGTGAATGTGATTGGAGGAGAGAGAGAGTGCTGAGTGAATGTGATTGGAAGAGAGTGATGAGTGAATGTGATTGGAGGAGAGAGAGAGAGTGATGAGTGAATGTGATTGGAGGAGAGAGAGAGAGTGATAAGTGAATGTGATTGGATGAGAGTGATGAGTGAATGTGATTGGAGGAGAGAGAGTGATGAGTGAATGTGATTGGAGGAGAGAGAGTGATGAGTGAATGTGATTGGAGGAGAGAGAGAGAGAGAGTGATGAGTGAATGTGATTGGAGGAGAGAGAGAGTGCTGAGTGAATGTGATTGGAGGAGAGTGATGAGTGAATGTGATTGGAGGAGAGAGAGTGATGAGTGAATGTGATTGGAGGAGAGTGATGAGTGAATGTGATTGGAGGAGAGAGAGATTGATGAGTGAATGTGATTGGAGGAGAGTGATGAGTGAATGTGATTGGAGGAGAAAGATGAGTGAATGTGATTGGAGGAGTGATGAGTGAATGTGATTGGAGGAGAGAGATGAGTGAATGTGATTGGAGGAGTGATGAGTGAATGTGATTGGAGGAGAGAGAGAGAGTGATGAGTGAATATGATTGGAGGAGAGAGAGAGTGATGAGTGAATATGATTGGAGGAGAGAGAGAGTGATGAGTGAATGTGATTGGAGGAGAGTGATGAGTGAATGTGATTGGAGGAGAGAGAGAGAGAGTGATGAGTGAATGTGATTGGAGGAGAGTGATGAGTGAATGTGATTGGAGGAGAGTGATGAGTGAATGTGATTGGAGGAGAGAGAGTGCTGAGTGAATGTGATTGGAGGAGAGAGAGAGAGTGATGAGTGAATGTGATTGGAGGAGAGAGAGAGTGCTGACTGAATGTGATTGGAGGAGAGTGATGAGTGAATGTGATTGGAGGAGAGAGAGAGTGCTGAGTGAATGTGATTGGAGGAGAGTGATGAGTGAATGTGATTGGAGGAGAGAGAGAGAGTGATGAGTGAATGTGATTGGAGGAGAGAGAGAGAGTGATAAGTGAATGTGATTGGATGAGAGTGATGAGTGAATGTGATTGGAGGAGAGAGAGTGATGAATGAATGTGATTGGAGGAGAGAGAGAGAGTGATGAGTGAATGTGATTGGAGGAGAGAGAGAGTGCTGAGTGAATGTGATTGGAGGAGAGTGATGAGTGAATGTGATTGGAGGAGAGAGAGTGATGAGTGAATGTGATTGGAGGAGAGTGATGAGTGAATGTGATTGGAGGAGAGAGAGATTGATGAGTGAATGTGATTGGAGGAGAGTGATGAGTGAATGTGATTGGAGGAGAGAGATGAGTGAATATGATTGGAGGAGTGATGAGTGAATGTGATTGGAGGAGAGAGATGAGTGAATGTGATTGGAGGAGTGATGAGTGAATGTGATTGGAGGAGAGAGAGAGAGTGATGAGTGAATATGATTGGAGGAGAGAGAGAGTGATGAGTGAATGTGATTGGAGGAGAGTGATGAGTGAATGTGATTGGAGGAGAGAGAGAGAGAGTGATGAGTGAATGTGATTGGAGGAGAGTGATGAGTGAATGTGATTGGAGGAGAGTGATGAGTGAATGTGATTGGAGGAGAGAGAGTGATGAGTGAATGTGATTGGAGGAGAGAGAGAGTGCTGACTGAATGTGATTGGAAGAGAGAGAGTGATGAGTGAATGTGATTGGAGGAGAGAGAGAGTGATGAGTGAATGTGATTGGAGGAGAGAGAGAGTGCTGACTGAATGTGATTGGAGGAGAGAGAGTGATGAGTGAATGTGATTGGAGGAGAGAGAGAGTGCTGAGTGAATGTGATTGGAGGAGAGTGATGAGTGAATGTGATTGGAGGAGAGAGAGAGAGTGATGAGTGAATGTGATTGGAGGAGAGAGAGAGTGATGAGTGAATGTGATTGGAGGAGAGAGAGTGATAAGTGAATGTGATTGGAGGAGAGTGATGAGTGAATGTGATTGGAGGAGAGAGAGTGATGAGTGAATGTGATTGGAGGAGAGAGAGAGTGCTGAGTGAATGTGATTGGAGGAGAGAGAGTGATGAGTGAATGTGATTGGAGGAGAGAGCGTGATGAGTGAATGTGATTGGAGGAGAGAGAGAGTGCTGAGTGAATGTGATTGGAGGAGAGAGAGAGTAATGAGTGAATGTGATTGGAGGAGAGAGAGAGTGATGAGTGAATGTGATTGGAGGAGAGTGATGAGTGAATGTGATTGGAGGAGAGAGAGTGCTGAGTGAATGTGATTGGAGGAGAGTGATGAGTGAATGTGATTGGAGGAGAGAGAGTGATGAGTGAATGTGATTGGAGGAGAGAGAGAGTGATGAGTGAATGTGATTGGAGGAGAGAGAGAGTGCTGAGTGAATGTGATTGGAGGAGAGTGATGAGTGAATGTGATTGGAGGAGAGAGAGTGATGAGTGAATGTGATTGGAGGAGAGTGATGAGTGAATGTGATTGGAGGAGAGAGAGATTGATGAGTGAATGTGATTGGAGGAGAGTGATGAGTGAATGTGATTGGAGGAGAGAGATGAGTGAATGTGATTGGAGGAGTGATGAGTGAATGTGATTGGAGGAGAGAGATGAGTGAATGTGATTGGAGGAGTGATGAGTGAATGTGATTGGAGGAGAGAGAGAGAGTGATGAGTGAATATGATTGGAGGAGAGAGAGAGTGATGAGTGAATGTGATTGGAGGAGAGTGATGAGTGAATGTGATTGGAGGAGAGAGAGAGAGAGTGATGAGTGAATGTGATTGGAGGAGAATGATGAGTGAATGTGATTGGAGGAGAGAGAGTGCTGAGTGAATGTGATTGGAGGAGAGAGAGAGAGTGATGAGTGAATGTGATTGGAGGAGAGAGAGAGTGCTGACTGAATGTGATTGGAGGAAGAGTGATGAGTGAATGTGATTGGAGGAGAGAGAGAGTGCTGAGTGAATGTGATTGGAGGAGATTGATGAGTGAATGTGATTGGAGGAGAGAGAGAGAGTGATGAGTGAATGTGATTGGAGGAGAGAGAGAGAGTGATAAGTGAATGTGATTGGATGAGAGTGATGAGTGAATGTGATTGGAGGAGAGAGAGTGATGAGTGAATGTGATTGGAGGAGAGAGAGTGATGAGTGAATGTGATTGGAGGAGAGAGAGAGAGAGTGATGAGTGAATGTGATTGGAGGAGAGAGAGAGTGCTGAGTGAATGTGATTGGAGGAGAGTGATGAGTGAATGTGATTGGAGGAGAGAGAGTGATGAGTGAATGTGATTGGAGGAGAGTGATGAGTGAATGTGATTGGAGGAGAGAGAGATTGATGAGTGAATGTGATTGGAGGAGAGTGATGAGTGAATGTGATTGGAGGAGAAAGATGAGTGAATGTGATTGGAGGAGTGATGAGTGAATGTGATTGGAGGAGAGAGATGAGTGAATGTGATTGGAGGAGTGATGAGTGAATGTGATTGGAGGAGAGAGAGAGAGTGATGAGTGAATATGATTGGAGGAGAGAGAGAGTGATGAGTGAATATGATTGGAGGAGAGAGAGAGTGATGAGTGAATGTGATTGGAGGAGAGTGATGAGTGAATGTGATTGGAGGAGAGAGAGAGAGAGTGATGAGTGAATGTGATTGGAGGAGAGTGATGAGTGAATGTGATTGGAGGAGAGAGAGAGTGCTGAGTGAATGTGATTGGAAGAGAGTGATGAGTGAATGTGATTGGAGGAGAGAGAGAGAGTGATGAGTGATGTGATTGGAGGAGAGAGAGAGAGTGATAAGTGAATGTGATTGGATGAGAGTGATGAGTGAATGTGATTGGAGGAGAGAGAGTGATGAGTGAATGTGATTGGAGGAGAGAGAGTGATGAGTGAATGTGATTGGAGGAGAGAGAGAGAGAGAGTGATGAGTGAATGTGATTGGAGGAGAGAGAGAGTGCTGAGTGAATGTGATTGGAGGAGAGTGATGAGTGAATGTGATTGGAGGAGAGAGAGTGATGAGTGAATGTGATTGGAGGAGAGTGATGAGTGAATGTGATTGGAGGAGAGAGAGATTGATGAGTGAATGTGATTGGAGGAGAGTGATGAGTGAATGTGATTGGAGGAGAAAGATGAGTGAATGTGATTGGAGGAGTGATGAGTGAATGTGATTGGAGGAGAGAGATGAGTGAATGTGATTGGAGGAGTGATGAGTGAATGTGATTGGAGGAGAGAGAGAGAGTGATGAGTGAATATGATTGGAGGAGAGAGAGAGTGATGAGTGAATGTGATTGGAGGAGAGTGATGAGTGAATGTGATTGGAGGAGAGAGAGAGAGAGTGATGAGTGAATGTGATTGGAGGAGAGTGATGAGTGAATGTGATTGGAGGAGAGTGATGAGTGAATGTGATTGGAGGAGAGAGAGTGCTGAGTGAATGTGATTGGAGGAGAGAGAGAGAGTGATGAGTGAATGTGATTGGAGGAGAGAGAGAGTGCTGACTGAATGTGATTGGAGGAGAGTGATGAGTGAATGTGATTGGAGGAGAGAGAGAGTGCTGAGTGAATGTGATTGGAGGAGAGTGATGAGTGAATGTGATTGGAGGAGAGAGAGAGAGTGATGAGTGAATGTGATTGGAGGAGAGAGAGAGAGTGATAAGTGAATGTGATTGGATGAGAGTGATGAGTGAATGTGATTGGAGGAGAGAGAGTGATGAATGAATGTGATTGGAGGAGAGAGAGAGAGTGATGAGTGAATGTGATTGGAGGAGAGAGAGAGTGCTGAGTGAATGTGATTGGAGGAGAGTGATGAGTGAATGTGATTGGAGGAGAGAGAGTGATGAGTGAATGTGATTGGAGGAGAGTGATGAGTGAATGTGATTGGAGGAGAGAGAGATTGATGAGTGAATGTGATTGGAGGAGAGTGATGAGTGAATGTGATTGGAGGAGAGAGATGAGTGAATATGATTGGAGAGAGTGATGAGTGAATGTGATTGGAGGAGAGAGATGAGTGAATGTGATTGGAGGAGTGATGAGTGAATGTGATTGGAGGAGAGAGAGAGAGTGATGAGTGAATATGATTGGAGGAGAGAGAGAGTGATGAGTGAATGTGATTGGAGGAGAGTGATGAGTGAATGTGATTGGAGGAGAGAGAGAGAGAGTGATGAGTGAATGTGATTGGAGGAGAGTGATGAGTGAATGTGATTGGAGGAGAGTGATGAGTGAATGTGATTGGAGGAGAGAGAGTGATGAGTGAATGTGATTGGAGGAGAGAGAGAGTGCTGACTGAATGTGATTGGAAGAGAGAGAGTGATGAGTGAATGTGATTGGAGGAGAGAGAGAGTGATGAGTGAATGTGATTGGAGGAGAGAGAGAGTGCTGACTGAATGTGATTGGAGGAGAGAGAGTGATGAGTGAATGTGATTGGAGGAGAGAGAGAGTGCTGAGTGAATGTGATTGGAGGAGAGTGATGAGTGAATGTGATTGGAGGAGAGAGAGAGAGTGATGAGTGAATGTGATTGGAGGAGAGAGAGAGTGATGAGTGAATGTGATTGGAGGAGAGAGAGTGATAAGTGAATGTGATTGGAGGAGAGTGATGAGTGAATGTGATTGGAGGAGAGAGAGTGATGAGTGAATGTGATTGGAGGAGAGAGAGAGTGCTGAGTGAATGTGATTGGAGGAGAGAGAGTGATGAGTGAATGTGATTGGAGGAGAGAGCGTGATGAGTGAATGTGATTGGAGGAGAGAGAGAGTGCTGAGTGAATGTGATTGGAGGAGAGAGAGATTGATGAGTGAATGTGATTGGAGGAGAGTGATGAGTGAATGTGATTGGAGGAGAGAGATGAGTGAATGTGATTGGAGGAGTGATGAGTGAATGTGATTGGAGGAGAGAGATGAGTGAATGTGATTGGAGGAGTGATGAGTGAATGTGATTGGAGGAGAGAGAGAGAGTGATGAGTGAATATGATTGGAGGAGAGAGAGAGTGATGAGTGAATGTGATTGGAGGAGAGTGATGAGTGAATGTGATTGGAGGAGAGAGAGAGAGTGATGAGTGAATGTGATTGGAGGAGAATGATTAGTGAATGTGATTGGAGGAGAGAGAGTGCTGAGTGAATGTGATTGGAGGAGAGAGAGAGAGTGATGAGTGAATGTGATTGGAGGAGAGAGAGAGTGCTGACTGAATGTGATTGGAGGAGAGTGATGAGTGAATGTGATTGGAGGAGAGAGAGAGTGCTGAGTGAATGTGATTGGAGGAGATTGATGAGTGAATGTGATTGGAGGAGAGAGAGAGAGTGATGAGTAAATGTGATTGGAGGAGAGAGAGAGAGTGATAGTGAATGTGATTGGATGAGAGTGATGAGTGAATGTGATTGGAGGAGAGAGAGTGATGAGTGAATGTGATTGGAGGAGAGAGAGAGAGTGATGACTGAATGTGATTGGAGGAGAGAGAGAGTGCTGAGTGAATGTGATTGGAGGAGAGTGATGAGTGAATGTGATTGGAGGAGAGAGAGTGATGAGTGAATGTGATTGGAGGAGAGTGATGAGTGAATGTGATTGGAGCAGAGAGAGATTGATGAGTGAATGTGATTGGAGGAGAGTGATGAGTGAATGTGATTGGAGGAGAGAGATGAGTGAATGTGATTGGAGGAGTGATGAGTGAATGTGATTGGAGGAGAGAGATGAGTGAATGTGATTGGAGGAGTGATGAGTGAATGTGATTGGAGGAGAGAGAGAGAGTGATGAGTGAATATGATGGAGGAGAGAGTGAGTGATGAGTGAATTGATTGGAGGAGAGAGAGAGTGATGAGTGAATGTGATTGGAGGAGAGTGATGAGTGAATGTGATTGGAGGAGAGAGAGAGAGAGTGATGAGTAAATGTGATTGGAGGAGAGTGATGAGTGAATGTGATTGGAGGGGAGTGATGAGTGAATGTGATTGGAGGAGAGAGAGAGTGATGAGTGAATGTGATTGGAGGAGAGAGAGAGTGATGAGTGAATGTGATTGGAGGAGAGTGATGAGTGAATGTGATTGGAGGAGAGAGAGTGATGAGTGAATGTGATTGGAGGAGAGAGAGTGATGAGTGAATGTGATTGGAGGAGAGTGCTGAGTGAATGTGATTGGAGGAGAGTGATGAGTGAATGTGATTGGAGGAGAGTGATGAGTGAATGTGATTGGAGGAGAGAGAGTGCTGAGTGAATGTGATTGGAGGAGAGTGATGAGTGAATGTGATTGGAGGAGAGAGAGAGTGATGAGCGAATGTGATTGGAGGAGAGTGATGAGTGAATGTGATTGGAGGAGAGTGATGAGTGAATGTGATTGGAGGAGAGAGTGATGAGTGAATGTGATTGGAGGAGAGAGAGTGATGAGTGAATGTGATTGGAGGAGAGAGAGAGTGCTGACTGAATGTGATTGGAGGAGAGAGAGTGATGAGTGAATGTGATTGGAGGAGAGAGAGAGAGTGATGAGTGAATGTGATTGGAGGAGAGAGAGAGTGCTGACTGAATGTGATTGGAGGAGAGAGAGTGATGAGTGAATGTTATTGGAGGAGAGAGAGAGTGCTGAGTGAATGTGATTGGAGGAGAGTGATGAGTGAATGTGATTGGAGGAGAGAGAGTGATGAGTGAATGTGATTGGAGGAGAGAGAGAGAGTGATGAGTGAATGTGATTGGAGGAGAGAGTGCTGAGTGAATGTGATTGGAGGAGAGAGCGTGATGAGTGAATGTGATTGGAGGAGAGAGAGTGCTGAGTGAATGTGATTGGAGGAGAGAGAGAGTAATGAGTGAATGTGATTGGAGGAGAGAGAGAGTGATGAGTGAATGTGATTGGAGGAGAGTGATGAGTGAATGTGATTGGAGGAGAGAGAGTGCTAAGTGAATGTGATTGGAGGAGAGTGATGAGTGAATGTGATTGGAGGAGAGAGAGAGTGATGAGTGAATGTGATTGGAAGAGAGTGCTGAGTGAATGTGATTGGAGGAGAGAGAGAGTGCTGACTGAATGTGATTGGAGGAGAGTGATGAGTGAATGTGATTGGAGGAGAGAGAGAGTGCTGAGTGAATGTGATTGGAGGAGAGTGATGAGTGAATGTGATTGGAGGAGAGAGAGAGAGTGATGAGTGAATGTGATTGGAGGAGAGAGAGAGAGTGATAAGTGAATGTGATTGGATGAGAGTGATGAGTGAATGTGATTGGAGGAGAGAGAGTGATGAATGAATGTGATTGGATGAGAGAGAGAGAGTGATGAGTGAATGTGATTGGAGGAGAGAGAGAGTGCTGAGTGAATGTGATTGGAGGAGAGTGATGAGTGAATGTGATTGGAGGAGAGAGAGTGATGAGTGAATGTGATTGGAGGAGAGTGATGAGTGAATGTGATTGGAGGAGAGAGAGATTGATGAGTGAATGTGATTGGAGGAGAGTGATGAGTGAATGTGATTGGAGGAGAGAGATGAGTGAATATGATTGGAGGAGTGATGAGTGAATGTGATTGGAGGAGAGAGATGAGTGAATGTGATTGGAGGAGTGATGAGTGAATGTGATTGGAGGAGAGAGAGAGAGTGATGAGTGAATATGATTGGAGGAGAGAGAGAGTGATGAGTGAATGTGATTGGAGGAGAGTGATGAGTGAATGTGATTGGAGGAGAGAGAGAGAGAGAGTGATGAGTGAATGTGATTGGAGGAGAGTGATGAGTGAATGTGATTGGAGGAGAGTGATGAGTGAATGTGATTGGAGGAGAGAGAGTGATGAGTGAATGTGATTGGAGGAGAGAGAGAGTGCTGACTGAATGTGATTGGAAGAGAGAGAGTGATGAGTGAATGTGATTGGAGGAGAGAGAGAGTGATGAGTGAATGTGATTGGAGGAGAGAGAGAGTGCTGACTGAATGTGATTGGAGGAGAGAGAGTGATGAGTGAATGTGATTGGAGGAGAGAGAGAGTGCTGAGTGAATGTGATTGGAGGAGAGTGATGAGTGAATGTGATTGGAGGAGAGAGAGAGAGTGATGAGTGAATGTGATTGGAGGAGAGAGAGAGTGATGAGTGAATGTGATTGGAGGAGAGAGAGTGATAAGTGAATGTGATTGGAGGAGAGTGATGAGTGAATGTGATTGGAGGAGAGAGAGTGATGAGTGAATGTGATTGGAGGAGAGAGAGAGTGCTGAGTGAATGTGATTGGAGGAGAGAGAGTGATGAGTGAATGTGATTGGAGGAGAGAGCGTGATGAGTGAATGTGATTGGAGGAGAGAGAGAGAGTGCTGAGTGAATGTGATTGGAGGAGAGAGAGATTGATGAGTGAATGTGATTGGAGGAGAGTGATGAGTGAATGTGATTGGAGGAGAGAGATGAGTGAATGTGATTGGAGGAGTGATGAGTGAATGTGATTGGAGGAGAGAGATGAGTGAATGTGATTGGAGGAGTGATGAGTGAATGTGATTGGAGGAGAGAGAGAGAGTGATGAGTGAATATGATTGGAGGAGAGAGAGAGTGATGAGTGAATGTGATTGGAGGAGAGTGATGAGTGAATGTGATTGGAGGAGAGAGAGAGAGAGTGATGAGTGAATGTGATTGGAGGAGAATGATGAGTGAATGTGATTGGAGGAGAGAGAGTGCTGAGTGAATGTGATTGGAGGAGAGAGAGAGAGTGATGAGTGAATGTGATTGGAGGAGAGAGAGAGTGCTGACTGAATGTGATTGGAGGAGAGTGATGAGTGAATGTGATTGGAGGAGAGAGAGAGTGCTGAGTGAATGTGATTGGAGGAGATTGATGAGTGAATGTGATTGGAGGAGAGAGAGAGAGTGATGAGTGAATGTGATTGGAGGAGAGAGAGAGAGTGATAAGTGAATGTGATTGGATGAGAGTGATGAGTGAATGTGATTGGAGGAGAGAGAGTGATGAGTGAATGTGATTGGAGGAGAGAGAGAGAGTGATGACTGAATGTGATTGGAGGAGAGAGAGAGTGCTGAGTGAATGTGATTGGAGGAGAGTGATGAGTGAATGTGATTGGAGGAGAGAGAGTGATGAGTGAATGTGATTGGAGGAGAGTGATGAGTGAATGTGATTGGAGCAGAGAGAGATTGATGAGTGAATGTGATTGGAGGAGAGTGATGAGTGAATGTGATTGGAGGAGAGAGATGAGTGAATGTGATTGGAGGAGTGATGAGTGAATGTGATTGGAGGAGAGAGATGAGTGAATGTGATTGGAGGAGTGATGAGTGAATGTGATTGGAGGAGAGAGAGAGAGTGATGAGTGAATATGATTGGAGGAGAGAGTGAGTGATGAGTGAATATGATTGGAGGAGAGAGAGAGTGATGAGTGAATGTGATTGGAGGAGAGTGATGAGTGAATGTGATTGGAGGAGAGAGAGAGAGAGTGATGAGTAAATGTGATTGGAGGAGAGTGATGAGTGAATGTGATTGGAGGGGAGTGATGAGTGAATGTGATTGGAGGAGAGAGAGAGTGATGAGTGAATGTGATTGGAGGAGAGAGAGAGTGATGAGTGAATGTGATTGGAGGAGAGTGATGAGTGAATGTGATTGGAGGAGAGAGAGTGATGAGTGAATGTGATTGGAGGAGAGTGCTGAGTGAATGTTATTGGAGGAGAGAGAGTGCTGAGTGAATGTGATTGGAGGAGAGTGATGAGTGAATGTGATTGGAGGAGAGTGATGAGTGAATGTGATTGGAGGAGAGAGAGTGCTGAGTGAATGTGATTGGAGGAGAGTGATGAGTGAATGTGATTGGAGGAGAGAGAGAGTGATGAGCGAATGTGATTGGAGGAGAGTGATGAGTGAATGTGATTGGAGGAGAGTGATGAGTGAATGTGATTGGAGGAGAGAGTGATGAGTGAATGTGATTGGAGGAGAGAGAGTGATGAGTGAATGTGATTGGAGGAGAGAGAGAGTGCTGACTGAATGTGATTGGAGGAGAGAGAGTGATGAGTGAATGTGATTGGAGGAGAGAGAGAGAGTGATGAGTGAATGTGATTGGAGGAGAGAGAGAGTGCTGACTGAATGTGATTGGAGGAGAGAGAGTGATGAGTGAATGTTATTGGAGGAGAGAGAGAGTGCTGAGTGAATGTGATTGGAGGAGAGTGATGAGTGAATGTGAATGGAGGAGAGAGAGAGAGTGATGAGTGAATGTGATTGGAGGAGAGAGAGAGAGTGATGAGTGAATGTGATTGGAGGAGAGAGAGAGAGTGATAAGTGAATGTGATTGGAGGAGAGTGATGAGTGAATGTGATTGGAGGAGAGAGAGTGATGAGTGAATGTGATTGGAGGAGAGAGAGAGAGTGATGAGTGAATGTGATTGGAGGAGAGAGTGCTGAGTGAATGTGATTGGAGGAGAGAGCGTGATGAGTGAATGTGATTGGAGGAGAGAGAGTGCTGAGTGAATGTGATTGGAGGAGAGAGAGAGTAATGAGTGAATGTGATTGGAGGAGAGAGAGAGTGATGAGTGAATGTGATTGGAGGAGAGTGATGAGTGAATGTGATTGGAGGAGAGAGAGTGCTAAGTGAATGTGATTGGAGGAGAGTGATGAGTGAATGTGATTGGAGGAGAGAGAGAGTGATGAGTGAATGTGATTGGAAGAGAGTGCTGAGTGAATGTGATTGAGGAGAGAGAGTGATGAGTGAATGTGATTGGAGGAGAGAGAGTGATGAGTGAACGTGATTGGAGGAGAGTGATGAGTGAATGTGATTGGAGGAGAGAGAGTGATGAGTGAATGTGATTGGAGGAGAGAGAGAGTGCTGACTGAATGTGATTGGAGGAGAGAGAGTGATGAGTGAATGTGATTGGAGGAGAGAGAGTGCTGAGTGAATGTGATTGGAGGAGAGAGAGAGTGATGAGTGAATGTGATTGGAGGAGAGAGAGAGTGCTGACTGAATGTGATTGGAGGAGAGTGATGAGTGAATGTGATTGGAGGAGAGAGAGAGTGCTGAGTGAATGTGATTGGAGGAGAGTGATGAGTGAATGTGATTGGAGGAGAGAGAGAGAGTGATGAGTGAATGTGATTGGAGGAGAGAGAGAGAGTGATAAGTGAATGTGATTGGATGAGAGTGATGAGTGAATGTGATTGGAGGAGAGAGAGTGATGAGTGAATGTGATTGGAGGAGAGAGAGAGTGATGAGTGAATGTGATTGGAGGAGAGAGAGAGTGCTGAGTGAATGTGATTGGAGGAGAGAGAGTGATGAGTGAATGTGATTGGAGGAGAGTGATGAGTGAATGTGATTGGAGGAGAGAGAGATTGATGAGTGAATGTGATTGGAGGAGAGTGATGAGTGAATGTGATTGGAGGAGAAAGATGAGTGAATGTGATTGGAGGAGTGATGAGTGAATGTGATTGGAGGAGAGAGATGAGTGAATGTGATTGGAGGAGTGATGAGTGAATGTGATTGGAGGAGAGAGAGAGAGTGATGAGTGAATATGATTGGAGGAGAGAGAGAGTGATGAGTGAATATGATTGGAGGAGAGAGAGAGTGATGAGTGAATGTCATTGGAGGAGAGAGAGAGAGAGTGATGAGTGAATGTGATTGGAGGAGAGTGATGAGTGAATGTGATTGGAGGAGAGTGATGAGTGAATGTGATTGGAGGAGAGAGAGTGCTGAGTGAATGTGATTGGAGGAGAGAGAGAGAGTGATGAGTGAATGTGATTGGAGGAGAGAGAGAGTGCTGACTGAATGTGATTGGAGGAGAGTGATGAGTGAATGTGATTGGAGGAGAGAGAGAGTGCTGAGTGAATGTGATTGGAGGAGAGTGATGAGTGAATGTGATTGGAGGAGAGAGAGAGAGTGATGAGTGAATGTGATTGGAGGAGAGAGAGAGAGTGATAAGTGAATGTGATTGGATGAGAGTGATGAGTGAATGTGATTGGAGGAGAGAGAGTGATGAGTGAATGTGATTGGAGGAGAGAGAGAGAGTGATGAGTGAATGTGATTGGAGGAGAGAGAGAGTGCTGAGTGAATGTGATTGGAGGAGAGTGATGAGTGAATGTGATTGGAGGAGAGAGAGTGATGAGTGAATGTGATTGGAGGAGAGTGATGAGTGAATGTGATTGGAGGAGAGAGAGATTGATGAGTGAATGTGATTGGAGGAGAGTGATGAGTGAATGTGATTGGAGGAGAGAGATGAGTGAATGTGATTGGAGGAGTGATGAGTGAATGTGATTGGAGGAGAGAGATGAGTGAATGTGATTGGAGGAGTGATGAGTGAATGTGATTGGAGGAGAGAGAGAGAGTGATGAGTGAATATGATTGGAGGAGAGAGAGAGTGATGAGTGAATGTGATTGGAGGAGAGTGATGAGTGAATGTGATTGGAGGAGAAAGAGAGAGAGTGATGAGTGAATGTGATTGGAGGAGAGTGATGAGTGAATGTGATTGGAGGAGAGTGATGAGTGAATGTGATTGGAGGAGAGCGAGTGATGAGTGAATGTGATTGGAGGAGAGAGAGAGTGATGAGTGAATGTGATTGGAAGAGAGTGCTGAGTGAATGTGATTGGAGGAGAGAGAGAGTGATGAGTGAATGTGATTGGAGGAGAGAGAGTGATGAGTGAACGTGATTGGAGGAGAGTGATGAGTGAATGTGATTGGAGGAGAGAGAGTGATGAGTGAATGTGATTGGAGGAGAGAGAGAGTGCTGACTGAATGTGATTGGAGGAGAGAGAGTGAGGAGTGAATGTGATTAGAGGAGAGAGAGAGAGTGATGAGTGAATGAGATTGGAGGAGAGAGAGAGTGCTGACTGAATGTGATTGGAGGAGAGAGAGTGATGAGTGAATGTGATTGGAGGAGAGAGAGAGAGTGATGAGTGAATGTGATTGGAGGAGAGAGAGAGTGCTGACTGAATGTGATTGGAGGAGAGAGAGTGATGAGTGAATGTTATTGGAGGAGAGAGAGAGTGCTGAGTGAATGTGATTGGAGGAGAGAGAGTGCTGAGTGAATGTGATTGGAGGAGAGTGATGAGTGAATGTGATTGGAGGAGAGAGAGAGTGATGAGCGAATGTGATTGGAGGAGAGTGATGAGTGAATGTGATTGGAGGAGAGTGATGAGTGAATGTGATTGGAGGAGAGAGTGATGAGTGAATGTGATTGGAGGAGAGAGAGTGATGAGTGAATGTGATTGGAGGAGAGAGAGAGTGCTGACTGAATGTGATTGGAGGAGAGAGAGTGATGAGTGAATGTGATTGGAGGAGAGAGAGAGAGTGATGAGTGAATGTGATTGGAGGAGAGAGAGAGTGCTGACTGAATGTGATTGGAGGAGAGAGAGTGATGAGTGAATGTTATTGGAGGAGAGAGAGAGTGCTGAGTGAATGTGATTGGAGGAGAGTGATGAGTGAATGTGAATGGAGGAGAGAGAGAGAGTGATGAGTGAATGTGATTGGAGGAGAGAGAGAGAGTGATGAGTGAATGTGATTGGAGGAGAGAGAGAGAGTGATAAGTGAATGTGATTGGAGGAGAGTGATGAGTGAATGTGATTGGAGGAGAGAGAGTGATGAGTGAATGTGATTGGAGGAGAGAGAGAGAGTGATGAGTGAATGTGATTGGAGGAGAGAGTGCTGAGTGAATGTGATTGGAGGAGAGAGCGTGATGAGTGAATGTGATTGGAGGAGAGAGAGTGCTGAGTGAATGTGATTGGAGGAGAGAGAGAGTAATGAGTGAATGTGATTGGAGGAGAGAGAGAGTGATGAGTGAATGTGATTGGAGGAGAGTGATGAGTGAATGTGATTGGAGGAGAGAGAGTGCTAAGTGAATGTGATTGGAGGAGAGTGATGAGTGAATGTGATTGGAGGAGAGAGAGAGTGATGAGTGAATGTGATTGGAAGAGAGTGCTGAGTGAATGTGATTGGAGGAGAGAGAGTGATGAGTGAATGTGATTGGAGGAGAGAGAGTGATGAGTGAACGTGATTGGAGGAGAGTGATGAGTGAATGTGATTGGAGGAGAGAGAGTGATGAGTGAATGTGATTGGAGGAGAGAGAGAGTGCTGACTGAATGTGATTGGAGGAGAGAGAGTGATGAGTGAATGTGATTGGAGGAGAGAGAGTGCTGAGTGAATGTGATTGGAGGAGAGAGAGAGTGATGAGTGAATGTGATTGGAGGAGAGAGAGAGTGCTGACTGAATGTGATTGGAGGAGAGTGATGAGTGAATGTGATTGGAGGAGAGAGAGAGTGCTGAGTGAATGTGATTGGAGGAGAGTGATGAGTGAATGTGATTGGAGGAGAGAGAGAGAGTGATGAGTGAATGTGATTGGAGGAGAGAGAGAGAGTGATAAGTGAATGTGATTGGATGAGAGTGATGAGTGAATGTGATTGGAGGAGAGAGAGTGATGAGTGAATGTGATTGGAGGAGAGAGAGAGTGATGAGTGAATGTGATTGGAGGAGAGAGAGAGTGCTGAGTGAATGTGATTGGAGGAGAGAGAGTGATGAGTGAATGTGATTGGAGGAGAGTGATGAGTGAATGTGATTGGAGGAGAGAGAGATTGATGAGTGAATGTGATTGGAGGAGAGTGATGAGTGAATGTGATTGGAGGAGAAAGATGAGTGAATGTGATTGGAGGAGTGATGAGTGAATGTGATTGGAGGAGAGAGATGAGTGAATGTGATTGGAGGAGTGATGAGTGAATGTGATTGGAGGAGAGAGAGAGAGTGATGAGTGAATATGATTGGAGGAGAGAGAGAGTGATGAGTGAATATGATTGGAGGAGAGAGAGAGTGATGAGTGAATGTCATTGGAGGAGAGAGAGAGAGAGTGATGAGTGAATGTGATTGGAGGAGAGTGATGAGTGAATGTGATTGGAGGAGAGTGATGAGTGAATGTGATTGGAGGAGAGAGAGTGCTGAGTGAATGTGATTGGAGGAGAGAGAGAGAGTGATGAGTGAATGTGATTGGAGGAGAGAGAGAGTGCTGACTGAATGTGATTGGAGGAGAGTGATGAGTGAATGTGATTGGAGGAGAGAGAGAGTGCTGAGTGAATGTGATTGGAGGAGAGTGATGAGTGAATGTGATTGGAGGAGAGAGAGAGAGTGATGAGTGAATGTGATTGGAGGAGAGAGAGAGAGTGATAAGTGAATGTGATTGGATGAGAGTGATGAGTGAATGTGATTGGAGGAGAGAGAGTGATGAGTGAATGTGATTGGAGGAGAGAGAGAGAGTGATGAGTGAATGTGATTGGAGGAGAGAGAGAGTGCTGAGTGAATGTGATTGGAGGAGAGTGATGAGTGAATGTGATTGGAGGAGAGAGAGTGATGAGTGAATGTGATTGGAGGAGAGTGATGAGTGAATGTGATTGGAGGAGAGAGAGATTGATGAGTGAATGTGATTGGAGGAGAGTGATGAGTGAATGTGATTGGAGGAGAGAGATGAGTGAATGTGATTGGAGGAGTGATGAGTGAATGTGATTGGAGGAGAGAGATGAGTGAATGTGATTGGAGGAGTGATGAGTGAATGTGATTGGAGGAGAGAGAGAGAGTGATGAGTGAATATGATTGGAGGAGAGAGAGAGTGATGAGTGAATGTGATTGGAGGAGAGTGATGAGTGAATGTGATTGGAGGAGAAAGAGAGAGAGTGATGAGTGAATGTGATTGGAGGAGAGTGATGAGTGAATGTGATTGGAGGAGAGTGATGAGTGAATGTGATTGGAGGAGAGCGAGTGATGAGTGAATGTGATTGGAGGAGAGAGAGAGTGATGAGTGAATGTGATTGGAAGAGAGTGCTGAGTGAATGTGATTGGAGGAGAGAGAGAGTGATGAGTGAATGTGATTGGAGGAGAGAGAGTGATGAGTGAACGTGATTGGAGGAGAGTGATGAGTGAATGTGATTGGAGGAGAGAGAGTGATGAGTGAATGTGATTGGAGGAGAGAGAGAGTGCTGACTGAATGTGATTGGAGGAGAGAGAGTGAGGAGTGAATGTGATTAGAGGAGAGAGAGAGAGTGATGAGTGAATGAGATTGGAGGAGAGAGAGAGTGCTGACTGAATGTGATTGGAGGAGAGAGAGTGATGAGTGAATGTGATTGGAGGAGAGAGAGAGAGTGATGAGTGAATGTGATTGGAGGAGAGAGAGAGTGCTGACTGAATGTGATTGGAGGAGAGAGAGTGATGAGTGAATGTTATTGGAGGAGAGAGAGAGTGCTGAGTGAATGTGATTGGAGGAGAGTGATGAGTGAATGTGAATGGAGGAGAGAGAGAGAGTGATGAGTGAATGTGATTGGAGGAGAGAGAGAGTGCTGAGTGAATGTGATTGGAGGAGAGTGATGAGTGAATGTGATTGGAGGAGAGAGAGTGATGAGTGAATGTGATTGGAGGAGAGTGATGAGTGAATGTGATTGGAGCAGAGAGAGATTGATGAGTGAATGTGATTGGAGGAGAGTGATGAGTGAATGTGATTGGAGGAGAGAGATGAGTGAATGTGATTGGAGGAGTGATGAGTGAATGTGATTGGAGGAGAGAGATGAGTGAATGTGATTGGAGGAGTGATGAGTGAATGTGATTGGAGGAGAGAGAGAGAGTGATGAGTGAATATGATTGGAGGAGAGAGTGAGTGATGAGTGAATATGATTGGAGGAGAGAGAGAGTGATGAGTGAATGTGATTGGAGGAGAGTGATGAGTGAATGTGATTGGAGGAGAGAGAGAGAGAGTGATGAGTAAATGTGATTGGAGGAGAGTGATGAGTGAATGTGATTGGAGGGGAGTGATGAGTGAATGTGATTGGAGGAGAGAGAGAGTGATGAGTGAATGTGATTGGAGGAGAGAGAGAGTGATGAGTGAATGTGATTGGAGGAGAGTGATGAGTGAATGTGATTGGAGGAGAGAGTGATGAGTGAATGTGATTGGAGGAGAGTGCTGAGTGAATGTTATTGGAGGAGAGAGAGTGCTGAGTGAATGTGATTGGAGGAGAGTGATGAGTGAATGTGATTGGAGGAGAGTGATGAGTGAATGTGATTGGAGGAGAGAGAGTGCTGAGTGAATGTGATTGGAGGAGAGTGATGAGTGAATGTGATTGGAGGAGAGAGAGAGTGATGAGCGAATGTGATTGGAGGAGAGTGATGAGTGAATGTGATTGGAGGAGAGAGTGATGAGTGAATGTGATTGGAGGAGAGAGAGTGATGAGTGAATGTGATTGGAGGAGAGAGAGAGTGCTGACTGAATGTGATTGGAGGAGAGAGAGTGATGAGTGAATGTGATTGGAGGAGAGAGAGAGAGTGATGAGTGAATGTGATTGGAGGAGAGAGAGAGTGCTGACTGAATGTGATTGGAGGAGAGAGAGTGATGAGTGAATGTTATTGGAGGAGAGAGAGAGTGCTGAGTGAATGTGATTGGAGGAGAGTGATGAGTGAATGTGAATGGAGGAGAGAGAGAGAGTGATGAGTGAATGTGATTGGAGGAGAGAGAGAGAGTGATGAGTGAATGTGATTGGAGGAGAGAGAGAGAGTGATAAGTGAATGTGATTGGAGGAGAGTGATGAGTGAATGTGATTGGAGGAGAGAGAGTGATGAGTGAATGTGATTGGAGGAGAGAGAGAGAGTGATGAGTGAATGTGATTGGAGGAGAGAGTGCTGAGTGAATGTGATTGGAGGAGAGAGCGTGATGAGTGAATGTGATTGGAGGAGAGAGAGTGCTGAGTGAATGTGATTGGAGGAGAGAGAGAGTAATGAGTGAATGTGATTGGAGGAGAGAGAGAGTGATGAGTGAATGTGATTGGAGGAGAGTGATGAGTGAATGTGATTGGAGGAGAGAGAGTGCTAAGTGAATGTGATTGGAGGAGAGTGATGAGTGAATGTGATTGGAGGAGAGAGAGAGTGATGAGTGAATGTGATTGGAAGAGAGTGCTGAGTGAATGTGATTGGAGGAGAGAGAGTGATGAGTGAATGTGATTGGAGGAGAGAGAGTGATGAGTGAACGTGATTGGAGGAGAGTGATGAGTGAATGTGATTGGAGGAGAGAGAGTGATGAGTGAATGTGATTAGAGGAGAGAGAGAGTGCTGACTGAATGTGATTGGAGGAGAGAGAGTGATGAGTGAATGTGATTGGAGGAGAGAGAGTGCTGAGTGAATGTGATTGGAGGAGAGAGAGAGTGATGAGTGAATGTGATTGGAGGAGAGAGAGAGTGCTGACTGAATGTGATTGGAGGAGAGTGATGAGTGAATGTGATTGGAGGAGAGAGAGAGTGCTGAGTGAATGTGATTGGAGGAGAGTGATGAGTGAATGTGATTGGAGGAGAGAGAGAGAGTGATGAGTGAATGTGATTGGAGGAGAGAGAGAGAGTGATAAGTGAATGTGATTGGATGAGAGTGATGAGTGAATGTGATTGGAGGAGAGAGAGTGATGAGTGAATGTGATTGGAGGAGAGAGAGAGTGATGAGTGAATGTGATTGGAGGAGAGAGAGAGTGCTGAGTGAATGTGATTGGAGGAGAGAGAGTGATGAGTGAATGTGATTGGAGGAGAGTGATGAGTGAATGTGATTGGAGGAGAGAGAGATTGATGAGTGAATGTGATTGGAGGAGAGTGATGAGTGAATGTGATTGGAGGAGAAAGATGAGTGAATGTGATTGGAGGAGTGATGAGTGAATGTGATTGGAGGAGAGAGATGAGTGAATGTGATTGGAGGAGTGATGAGTGAATGTGATTGGAGGAGAGAGAGAGAGTGATGAGTGAATATGATTGGAGGAGAGAGAGAGTGATGAGTGAATATGATTGGAGGAGAGAGAGAGTGATGAGTGAATGTCATTGGAGGAGAGAGAGAGAGAGTGATGAGTGAATGTGATTGGAGGAGAGTGATGAGTGAATGTGATTGGAGGAGAGTGATGAGTGAATGTGATTGGAGGAGAGAGAGTGCTGAGTGAATGTGATTGGAGGAGAGAGAGAGAGTGATGAGTGAATGTGATTGGAGGAGAGAGAGAGTGCTGACTGAATGTGATTGGAGGAGAGTGATGAGTGAATGTGATTGGAGGAGAGAGAGAGTGCTGAGTGAATGTGATTGGAGGAGAGTGATGAGTGAATGTGATTGGAGGAGAGAGAGAGAGTGATGAGTGAATGTGATTGGAGGAGAGAGAGAGAGTGATAAGTGAATGTGATTGGATGAGAGTGATGAGTGAATGTGATTGGAGGAGAGAGAGTGATGAGTGAATGTGATTGGAGGAGAGAGAGAGAGTGATGAGTGAATGTGATTGGAGGAGAGAGAGAGTGCTGAGTGAATGTGATTGGAGGAGAGTGCTGAGTGAATGTGATTGGAGGAGAGAGAGTGATGAGTGAATGTGATTGGAGGAGAGTGATGAGTGAATGTGATTGGAGGAGAGAGAGATTGATGAGTGAATGTGATTGGAGGAGAGTGATGAGTGAATGTGATTGGAGGAGAGAGATGAGTGAATGTGATTGGAGGAGTGATGAGTGAATGTGATTGGAGGAGAGAGATGAGTGAATGTGATTGGAGGAGTGATGAGTGAATGTGATTGGAGGAGAGAGAGAGAGTGATGAGTGAATATGATTGGAGGAGAGAGAGAGTGATGAGTGAATGTGATTGGAGGAGAGTGATGAGTGAATGTGATTGGAGGAGAAAGAGAGAGAGTGATGAGTGAATGTGATTGGAGGAGAGTGATGAGTGAATGTGATTGGAGGAGAGTGATGAGTGAATGTGATTGGAGGAGAGCGAGTGATGAGTGAATGTGATTGGAGGAGAGAGAGAGTGATGAGTGAATGTGATTGGAAGAGAGTGCTGAGTGAATGTGATTGGAGGAGAGAGAGAGTGATGAGTGAATGTGATTGGAGGAGAGAGAGTGATGAGTGAACGTGATTGGAGGAGAGTGATGAGTGAATGTGATTGGAGGAGAGAGAGTGATGAGTGAATGTGATTGGAGGAGAGAGAGAGTGCTGACTGAATGTGATTGGAGGAGAGAGAGTGAGGAGTGAATGTGATTAGAGGAGAGAGAGAGAGTGATGAGTGAATGAGATTGGAGGAGAGAGAGAGTGCTGACTGAATGTGATTGGAGGAGAGAGAGTGATGAGTGAATGTGATTGGAGGAGAGAGAGAGAGTGATGAGTGAATGTGATTGGAGGAGAGAGAGAGTGCTGACTGAATGTGATTGGAGGAGAGAGAGTGATGAGTGAATGTTATTGGAGGAGAGAGAGAGTGCTGAGTGAATGTGATTGGAGGAGAGAGAGTGCTGAGTGAATGTGATTGGAGGAGAGTGATGAGTGAATGTGATTGGAGGAGAGAGAGAGTGATGAGCGAATGTGATTGGAGGAGAGTGATGAGTGAATGTGATTGGAGGAGAGTGATGAGTGAATGTGATTGGAGGAGAGAGTGATGAGTGAATGTGATTGGAGGAGAGAGAGTGATGAGTGAATGTGATTGGAGGAGAGAGAGAGTGCTGACTGAATGTGATTGGAGGAGAGAGAGTGATGAGTGAATGTGATTGGAGGAGAGAGAGAGAGTGATGAGTGAATGTGATTGGAGGAGAGAGAGAGTGCTGACTGAATGTGATTGGAGGAGAGAGAGTGATGAGTGAATGTTATTGGAGGAGAGAGAGAGTGCTGAGTGAATGTGATTGGAGGAGAGTGATGAGTGAATGTGAATGGAGGAGAGAGAGAGAGTGATGAGTGAATGTGATTGGAGGAGAGAGAGAGAGTGATGAGTGAATGTGATTGGAGGAGAGAGAGAGAGTGATAAGTGAATGTGATTGGAGGAGAGTGATGAGTGAATGTGATTGGAGGAGAGAGAGTGATGAGTGAATGTGATTGGAGGAGAGAGAGAGAGTGATGAGTGAATGTGATTGGAGGAGAGAGTGCTGAGTGAATGTGATTGGAGGAGAGAGCGTGATGAGTGAATGTGATTGGAGGAGAGAGAGTGCTGAGTGAATGTGATTGGAGGAGAGAGAGAGTAATGAGTGAATGTGATTGGAGGAGAGAGAGAGTGATGAGTGAATGTGATTGGAGGAGAGTGATGAGTGAATGTGATTGGAGGAGAGAGAGTGCTAAGTGAATGTGATTGGAGGAGAGTGATGAGTGAATGTGATTGGAGGAGAGAGAGAGTGATGAGTGAATGTGATTGGAAGAGAGTGCTGAGTGAATGTGATTGGAGGAGAGAGAGTGATGAGTGAATGTGATTGGAGGAGAGAGAGTGATGAGTGAACGTGATTGGAGGAGAGTGATGAGTGAATGTGATTGGAGGAGAGAGAGTGATGAGTGAATGTGATTGGAGGAGAGAGAGAGTGCTGACTGAATGTGATTGGAGGAGAGAGAGTGATGAGTGAATGTGATTGGAGGAGAGAGAGTGCTGAGTGAATGTGATTGGAGGAGAGAGAGAGTGATGAGTGAATGTGATTGGAGGAGAGAGAGAGTGCTGACTGAATGTGATTGGAGGAGAGTGATGAGTGAATGTGATTGGAGGAGAGAGAGAGTGCTGAGTGAATGTGATTGGAGGAGAGTGATGAGTGAATGTGATTGGAGGAGAGAGAGAGAGTGATGAGTGAATGTGATTGGAGGAGAGAGAGAGAGTGATAAGTGAATGTGATTGGATGAGAGTGATGAGTGAATGTGATTGGAGGAGAGAGAGTGATGAGTGAATGTGATTGGAGGAGAGAGAGAGTGATGAGTGAATGTGATTGGAGGAGAGAGAGAGTGCTGAGTGAATGTGATTGGAGGAGAGAGAGTGATGAGTGAATGTGATTGGAGGAGAGTGATGAGTGAATGTGATTGGAGGAGAGAGAGATTGATGAGTGAATGTGATTGGAGGAGAGTGATGAGTGAATGTGATTGGAGGAGAAAGATGAGTGAATGTGATTGGAGGAGTGATGAGTGAATGTGATTGGAGGAGAGAGATGAGTGAATGTGATTGGAGGAGTGATGAGTGAATGTGATTGGAGGAGAGAGAGAGAGTGATGAGTGAATATGATTGGAGGAGAGAGAGAGTGATGAGTGAATATGATTGGAGGAGAGAGAGAGTGATGAGTGAATGTCATTGGAGGAGAGAGAGAGAGAGTGATGAGTGAATGTGATTGGAGGAGAGTGATGAGTGAATGTGATTGGAGGAGAGTGATGAGTGAATGTGATTGGAGGAGAGAGAGTGCTGAGTGAATGTGATTGGAGGAGAGAGAGAGAGTGATGAGTGAATGTGATTGGAGGAGAGAGAGAGTGCTGACTGAATGTGATTGGAGGAGAGTGATGAGTGAATGTGATTGGAGGAGAGAGAGAGTGCTGAGTGAATGTGATTGGAGGAGAGTGATGAGTGAATGTGATTGGAGGAGAGAGAGAGAGTGATGAGTGAATGTGATTGGAGGAGAGAGAGAGAGTGATAAGTGAATGTGATTGGATGAGAGTGATGAGTGAATGTGATTGGAGGAGAGAGAGTGATGAGTGAATGTGATTGGAGGAGAGAGAGAGAGTGATGAGTGAATGTGATTGGAGGAGAGAGAGAGTGCTGAGTGAATGTGATTGGAGGAGAGTGATGAGTGAATGTGATTGGAGGAGAGAGAGTGATGAGTGAATGTGATTGGAGGAGAGTGATGAGTGAATGTGATTGGAGGAGAGAGAGATTGATGAGTGAATGTGATTGGAGGAGAGTGATGAGTGAATGTGATTGGAGGAGAGAGATGAGTGAATGTGATTGGAGGAGTGATGAGTGAATGTGATTGGAGGAGAGAGATGAGTGAATGTGATTGGAGGAGTGATGAGTGAATGTGATTGGAGGAGAGAGAGAGAGTGATGAGTGAATATGATTGGAGGAGAGAGAGAGTGATGAGTGAATGTGATTGGAGGAGAGTGATGAGTGAATGTGATTGGAGGAGAAGAGAGAGAGTGATGAGTGAATGTGATTGGAGGAGAGTGATGAGTGAATGTGATTGGAGGAGAGTGATGAGTGAATGTGATTGGAGGAGAGCGAGTGATGAGTGAATGTGATTGGAGGAGAGAGAGAGTGATGAGTGAATGTGATTGGAAGAGAGTGCTGAGTGAATGTGATTGGAGGAGAGAGAGAGTGATGAGTGAATGTGATTGGAGGAGAGAGAGTGATGAGTGAACGTGATTGGAGGAGAGTGATGAGTGAATGTGATTGGAGGAGAGAGAGTGATGAGTGAATGTGATTGGAGGAGAGAGAGAGTGCTGACTGAATGTGATTGGAGGAGAGAGAGTGAGGAGTGAATGTGATTAGAGGAGAGAGAGAGAGTGATGAGTGAATGAGATTGGAGGAGAGAGAGAGTGCTGACTGAATGTGATTGGAGGAGAGAGAGTGATGAGTGAATGTGATTGGAGGAGAGAGAGAGAGTGATGAGTGAATGTGATTGGAGGAGAGAGAGAGTGCTGACTGAATGTGATTGGAGGAGAGAGAGTGATGAGTGAATGTTATTGGAGGAGAGAGAGAGTGCTGAGTGAATGTGATTGGAGGAGAGTGATGAGTGAATGTGAATGGAGGAGAGAGAGAGAGTGATGAGTGAATGTGATTGGAGGAGAGAGAGAGAGTGATGAGTGAATGTGATTGGAGGAGAGAGAGAGAGTGATAAGTGAATGTGATTGGAGGAGAGTGATGAGTGAATGTGATTGGAGGAGAGAGAGTGATGAGTGAATGTGATTGGAGGAGAGAGAGAGAGTGATGAGTGAATGTGATTGGAGGAGAGAGTGCTGAGTGAATGTGATTGGAGGAGAGAGCGTGATGAGTGAATGTGATTGGAGGAGAGAGAGTGCTGAGTGAATGTGATTGGAGGAGAGAGAGAGTAATGAGTGAATGTGATTGGAGGAGAGAGAGAGTGATGAGTGAATGTGATTGGAGGAGAGTGATGAGTGAATGTGATTGGAGGAGAGAGAGTGCTAAGTGAATGTGATTGGAGGAGAGTGATGAGTGAATGTGATTGGAGGAGAGAGAGAGTGATGAGTGAATGTGATTGGAAGAGAGTGCTGAGTGAATGTGATTGGAGGAGAGAGAGTGATGAGTGAATGTGATTGGAGGAGAGAGAGTGATGAGTGAACGTGATTGGAGGAGAGTGATGAGTGAATGTGATTGGAGGAGAGAGAGTGATGAGTGAATGTGATTGGAGGAGAGAGAGAGTGCTGACTGAATGTGATTGGAGGAGAGAGAGTGATGAGTGAATGTGATTGGAGGAGAGAGAGTGCTGAGTGAATGTGATTGGAGGAGAGAGAGAGTGATGAGTGAATGTGATTGGAGGAGAGAGAGAGTGCTGACTGAATGTGATTGGAGGAGAGTGATGAGTGAATGTGATTGGAGGAGAGAGAGAGTGCTGAGTGAATGTGATTGGAGGAGAGTGATGAGTGAATGTGATTGGAGGAGAGAGAGAGAGTGATGAGTGAATGTGATTGGAGGAGAGAGAGAGAGTGATAAGTGAATGTGATTGGATGAGAGTGATGAGTGAATGTGATTGGAGGAGAGAGAGTGATGAGTGAATGTGATTGGAGGAGAGAGAGAGTGATGAGTGAATGTGATTGGAGGAGAGAGAGTGATGAGTGAATGTGATTGGAGGAGAGTGATGAGTGAATGTGATTGGAGGAGAGAGAGATTGATGAGTGAATGTGATTGGAGGAGAGTGATGAGTGAATGTGATTGGAGGAGAAAGATGAGTGAATGTGATTGGAGGAGTGATGAGTGAATGTGATTGGAGGAGAGAGATGAGTGAATGTGATTGGAGGAGTGATGAGTGAATGTGATTGGAGGAGAGAGAGAGAGTGATGAGTGAATATGATTGGAGGAGAGAGAGAGTGATGAGTGAATATGATTGGAGGAGAGAGAGAGTGATGAGTGAATGTCATTGGAGGAGAGAGAGAGAGAGTGATGAGTGAATGTGATTGGAGGAGAGTGATGAGTGAATGTGATTGGAGGAGAGTGATGAGTGAATGTGATTGGAGGAGAGAGAGTGCTGAGTGAATGTGATTGGAGGAGAGAGAGAGAGTGATGAGTGAATGTGATTGGAGGAGAGAGAGAGTGCTGACTGAATGTGATTGGAGGAGAGTGATGAGTGAATGTGATTGGAGGAGAGAGAGAGTGCTGAGTGAATGTGATTGGAGGAGAGTGATGAGTGAATGTGATTGGAGGAGAGAGAGAGAGTGATGAGTGAATGTGATTGGAGGAGAGAGAGAGAGTGATAAGTGAATGTGATTGGATGAGAGTGATGAGTGAATGTGATTGGAGGAGAGAGAGTGATGAGTGAATGTGATTGGAGGAGAGAGAGAGAGTGATGAGTGAATGTGATTGGAGGAGAGAGAGAGTGCTGAGTGAATGTGATTGGAGGAGAGTGATGAGTGAATGTGATTGGAGGAGAGAGAGTGATGAGTGAATGTGATTGGAGGAGAGTGATGAGTGAATGTGATTGGAGGAGAGAGAGATTGATGAGTGAATGTGATTGGAGGAGAGTGATGAGTGAATGTGATTGGAGGAGAGAGATGAGTGAATGTGATTGGAGGAGTGATGAGTGAATGTGATTGGAGGAGAGAGATGAGTGAATGTGATTGGAGGAGTGATGAGTGAATGTGATTGGAGGAGAGAGAGAGAGTGATGAGTGAATATGATTGGAGGAGAGAGAGAGTGATGAGTGAATGTGATTGGAGGAGAGTGATGAGTGAATGTGATTGGAGGAGAAAGAGAGAGAGTGATGAGTGAATGTGATTGGAGGAGAGTGATGAGTGAATGTGATTGGAGGAGAGTGATGAGTGAATGTGATTGGAGGAGAGCGAGTGATGAGTGAATGTGATTGGAGGAGAGAGAGAGTGATGAGTGAATGTGATTGGAAGAGAGTGCTGAGTGAATGTGTTTGGAGGAGAGAGAGAGTGATGAGTGAATGTGATTGGAGGAGAGAGAGTGATGAGTGAACGTGATTGGAGGAGAGTGATGAGTGAATGTGATTGGAGGAGAGAGAGAGTGCTGACTGAATGTGATTGGAGGAGAGAGAGTGAGGAGTGAATGTGATTAGAGGAGAGAGAGAGAGTGATGAGTGAATGAGATTGGAGGAGAGAGAGAGTGCTGACTGAATGTGATTGGAGGAGAGAGAGTGATGAGTGAATGTGATTGGAGGAGAGAGAGAGTGCTGAGTGAATGTGATTGGAGGAGAGTGATGAGTGAATGTGATTGGAGGAGAGAGAGAGAGTGATGAGTGAATGTGATTGGAGGAGAGAGAGTGAGTGATGAGTGAATGTGATTGGAGGAGAGAGAGTGATAAGTGAATGTGATTGGAGGAGAGTGATGAGTGAATGTGATTGGAGGAGAGAGAGTGATGAGTGAATGTGATTGGAGGAGAGAGAGAGTGCTGAGTGAATGTGATTGGAGGAGAGAGAGTGATGAGTGAATGTGATTGGAGGAGAGAGTGATGAGTGAATGTGATTGGAGGAGAGAGTGATGAGTGAATGTGATTGGAGGAGAGAGAGTGATGAGTGAATGTGATTGGAGGAGAGAGAGAGTGCTGACTGAATGTGATTGGAGGAGAGAGAGTGATGAGTGAATGTGATTGGAGGAGAGAGAGAGAGTGATGAGTGAATGTGATTGGAGGAGAGAGAGAGTGCTGACTGAATGTGATTGGAGGAGAGTGATGAGTGAATGTGAATGGAGGAGAGAGAGAGAGTGATGAGTGAATGTGATTGGAGGAGAGAGAGAGAGTGATGAGTGAATGTGATTGGAGGAGAGAGAGAGAGTGATGAGTGAATGTGATTGGAGGAGAGTGATGAGTGAATGTGATTGGAGGAGAGAGAGTGATGAGTGAATGTGATTGGAGGAGAGAGAGAGAGTGATGAGTGAATGTGATTGGAGGAGAGAGTGCTGAGTGAATGTGATTGGAGGAGAGAGCGTGATGAGTGAATGTGATTGGAGGAGAGAGAGTGCTGAGTGAATGTGATTGGAGGAGAGAGAGAGTAATGAGTGAATGTGATTGGAGGAGAGTGATGAGTGAATGTGATTGGAGGAGAGAGAGAGTGCTGACTGAATGTGATTGGAGGAGAGAGAGTGATGAGTGAATGTGATTGGAGGAGAGAGAGAGAGTGATGAGTGAATGTGATTGGAGGAGAGAGAGAGTGCTGACTGAATGTGATTGGAGGAGAGAGAGTGATGAGTGAATGTTATTGGAGGAGAGAGAGAGTGCTGAGTGAATGTGATTGGAGGAGAGTGATGAGTGAATGTGAATGGAGGAGAGAGAGAGAGTGATGAGTGAATGTGATTGGAGGAGAGAGAGAGAGTGATGAGTGAATGTGATTGGAGGAGAGAGAGAGAGTGATGAGTGAATGTGATTGGAGGAGAGTGATGAGTGAATGTGATTGGAGGAGAGAGAGTGATGAGTGAATGTGATTGGAGGAGAGAGAGAGAGTGATGAGTGAATGTGATTGGAGGAGAGAGTGCTGAGTGAATGTGATTGGAGGAGAGAGCGTGATGAGTGAATGTGATTGGAGGAGAGAGAGTGCTGAGTGAATGTGATTGGAGGAGAGAGAGAGTAATGAGTGAATGTGATTGGAGGAGAGAGAGAGTGATGAGTGAATGTGATTGGAGGAGAGTGATGAGTGAATGTGATTGGAGGAGAGAGAGTGCTAAGTGAATGTGATTGGAGGAGAGTGATGAGTGAATGTGATTGGAGGAGAGAGAGAGTGATGAGTGAATGTGATTGGAAGAGAGTGCTGAGTGAATGTGATTGGAGGAGAGAGAGTGATGAGTGAATGTGATTGGAGGAGAGAGAGTGATGAGTGAACGTGATTGGAGGAGAGTGATGAGTGAATGTGATTGGAGGAGAGAGAGTGATGAGTGAATGTGATTGGAGGAGAGAGAGAGTGCTGACTGAATGTGATTGGAGGAGAGAGAGTGATGAGTGAATGTGATTGGAGGAGAGAGAGTGCTGAGTGAATGTGATTGGAGGAGAGAGAGAGAGTGATGAGTGAATGTGATTGGAGGAGAGAGAGAGTGCTGACTGAATGTGATTGGAGGAGAGTGATGAGTGAATGTGATTGGAGGAGAGAGAGAGTGCTGAGTGAATGTGATTGGAGGAGAGTGATGAGTGAATGTGATTGGAGGAGAGAGAGAGAGTGATGAGTGAATGTGATTGGAGGAGAGAGAGAGAGTGATAAGTGAATGTGATTGGATGAGAGTGATGAGTGAATGTGATTGGAGGAGAGAGAGTGATGAGTGAATGTGATTGGAGGAGAGAGAGAGAGTGATGAGTGAATGTGATTGGAGGAGAGAGAGTGATGAGTGAATGTGATTGGAGGAGAGTGATGAGTGAATGTGATTGGAGGAGAGAGAGATTGATGAGTGAATGTGATTGGAGGAGAGTGATGAGTGAATGTGATTGGAGGAGAAAGATGAGTGAATGTGATTGGAGGAGTGATGAGTGATGAGTGAACGTGATTGGAGGAGAGTGATGAGTGAATGTGATTGGAGGAGAGAGAGTGATGAGTGAATGTGATTGGAGGAGAGAGAGAGTGCTGACTGAATGTGATTGGAGGAGAGAGAGTGATGAGTGAATGTGATTGGAGGAGAGAGAGTGCTGAGTGAATGTGATTGGAGGAGAGAGAGAGAGTGATGAGTGAATGTGATTGGAGGAGAGAGAGAGTGCTGACTGAATGTGATTGGAGGAGAGTGATGAGTGAATGTGATTGGAGGAGAGAGAGAGTGCTGAGTGAATGTGATTGGAGGAGAGTGATGAGTGAATGTGATTGGAGGAGAGAGAGAGAGTGATGAGTGAATGTGATTGGAGGAGAGAGAGAGAGTGATAAGTGAATGTGATTGGATGAGAGTGATGAGTGAATGTGATTGGAGGAGAGAGAGTGATGAGTGAATGTGATTGGAGGAGAGAGAGAGAGTGATGAGTGAATGTGATTGGAGGAGAGAGAGTGATGAGTGAATGTGATTGGAGGAGAGTGATGAGTGAATGTGATTGGAGGAGAGAGAGATTGATGAGTGAATGTGATTGGAGGAGAGTGATGAGTGAATGTGATTGGAGGAGAAAGATGAGTGAATGTGATTGGAGGAGTGATGAGTGAATGTGATTGGAGGAGAGAGATGAGTGAATGTGATTGGAGGAGAGAGAGAGTGCTGAGTGAATGTGATTGGAGGAGAGTGATGAGTGAATGTGATTGGAGGAGAGAGAGAGAGTGATGAGTGAATGTGATTGGAGGAGAGAGAGAGTGATAAGTGAATGTGATTGGATGAGAGTGATGAGTGAATGTGATTGGAGGAGAGAGAGTGATGAGTGAATGTGATTGGAGGAGAGAGAGAGAGTGATGAGTGAATGTGATTGGAGGAGAGAGAGAGTGCTGAGTGAATGTGATTGGAGGAGAGTGATGAGTGAATGTGATTGGAGGAGAGAGAGTGATGAGTGAATGTGATTGGAGGAGAGTGATGAGTGAATGTGATTGGAGGAGAGAGAGATTGATGAGTGAATGTGATTGGAGGAGAGTGATGAGTGAATGTGATTGGAGGAGAGAGATGAGTGAATGTGATTGGAGGAGTGATGAGTGAATGTGATTGGAGGAGAGAGATGAGTGAATGTGATTGGAGGAGTGATGAGTGAATGTGATTGGAGGAGAGAGAGAGAGTGATGAGTGAATATGATTGGAGGAGAGAGAGAGTGATGAGTGAATGTGATTGGAGGAGAGTGATGAGTGAATGTGATTGGAGGAGAGAGAGAGAGAGTGATGAGTGAATGTGATTGGAGGAGAGTGATGAGTGAATGTGATTGGAGGAGAGTGATGAGTGAATGTGATTGGAGGAGAGAGAGTGATGAGTGAATGTGATTGGAGGAGAGAGAGAGTGATGAGTGAATGTGATTGGAAGAGAGTGCTGAGTGAATGTGATTGGAGGAGAGAGAGAGTGATGAGTGAATGTGATTGGAGGAGAGAGAGTGATGAGTGAACGTGATTGGAGGAGAGTGATGAGTGAATGTGATTGGAGGAGAGAGTGATGAGTGAATGTGATTGGAGGAGAGAGAGAGTGCTGACTGAATGTGATTGGAGGAGAGAGAGTGAGGAGTGAATGTGATTAGAGGAGAGAGAGAGAGAGTGATGAGTGAATGAGATTGGAGGAGAGAGAGAGTGCTGACTGAATGTGATTGGAGGAGAGAGAGTGATGAGTGAATGTGATTGGAGGAGAGAGAGAGTGCTGAGTGAATGTGATTGGAGGAGAGAGAGTGTGATGAGTGAATGTGATTGGAGGAGAGAGAGAGAGTGATGAGTGAATGTGATTGGAGGAGAGAGAGAGAGTGATGAGTGAATGTGATTGGAGGAGAGAGAGTGATAAGTGAATGTGATTGGAGGAGAGTGATGAGTGAATGTGATTGGAGGAGAGAGAGTGATGAGTGAATGTGATTGGAGGAGAGAGAGAGTGCTGAGTGAATGTGATTGGAGGAGAGAGAGTGATGAGTGAATGTGATTGGAGGAGAGAGCGTGATGAGTGAATGTGACTGGAGGAGAGAGAGTGCTGAGTGAATGTGATTGGAGGAGAGAGAGAGTAATGAGTGAATGTGATTGGAGGAGAGAGAGAGTGATGAGTGAATGTGATTGGAGGAGAGTGATGAGTGAATGTGATTGGAGGAGAGAGAGTGCTGAGTGAATGTGATTGGAGGAGAGTGATGAGTGAATGTGATTGGAGGAGAGAGAGTGATGAGTGAATGTGATTGGAGGAGAGAGAGAGTGATGAGTGAATGTGATTGGAAGAGAGTGCTGAGTGAATGTGATTGGAGGAGAGAGAGAGTGATGAGTGAATGTGATTGGAGGAGAGAGAGTGATGAGTGAATGTGATTGGAGGAGAGTGATGAGTGAATGTGATTGGAGGAGAGAGAGTGCTGAGTGAATGTGATTGGAGGAGAGTGATGAGTGAATGTGATTGGAGGAGAGAGAGTGATGAGTGAATGTGATTGGAGGAGAGAGAGAGTGATGAGTGAATGTGATTGGAAGAGAGTGCTGAGTGAATGTGATTGGAGGAGAGAGAGAGTGATGAGTGAATGTGATTGGAGGAGAGAGAGTGATGAGTGAACGTGATTGGAGGAGAGTGATGAGTGAATGTGATTGGAGGAGAGAGAGAGTAATGAGTGAATGTGATTGGAGGAGAGAGAGAGTGATGAGTGAATGTGATTGGAGGAGAGTGATGAGTGAATGTGATTGGAGGAGAGAGCGTGATGAGTGAATGTGATTGGAGGAGAGAGAGTACTGAGTGAATGTGATTGGAGGAGAGAGAGAGTAATGAGTGAATGTGATTGGAGGAGAGTGATGAGTGAATGTGATTGGAGGAGAGAGCGTGATGAGTGAATGTGATTGGAGGAGAGAGAGTACTGAGTGAATGTGATTGGAGGAGAGAGAGAGTAATGAGTGAATGTGATTGGAGGAGAGAGAGAGAGTGATGAGTGAATGTGATTGGAGGAGAGAGAGTGATGAGTGAATGTGATTGGAGGAGAGTGATGAGTGAATGTGATTGCAGGAGAGAGAGTGATGAGTGAATGTGATTGGAGGAGAGAGAGAGTGATGAGTGAATGTGATTGGAGGAGAGTGATGAGTGAATGTGATTGGAGGAGAGAGAGAGTGATGAGTGAATGTGATTGGAGGAGAGAGAGTGATGAGTGAATGTGATTGGAGGAGAATGATGAGTGAATGTGATTGGAGGAGAGAGAGTGATGAGTGAATGTGATTGGAGAGAGAGAGTGCTGAGTGAATGTGATTGGAGGAGAGAGAGTGATGAGTGAATGTGATTGGAGGAGAGAGAGTGCTTAGTGAATGTGATTGGAGGAGAGAGAGAGTGATGAGTGAATGTGATTGGAGGAGAGAGAGAGTGATGAGTGAATGTGATTGGAGGAGAGTGTTGAGTGAATGTGATTGGAGGAGAGAGAGTGCTGAGTGAATGTGATTGGAGGAGAGTGCTGAGTGAATGTGATTGGAGGAGAGAGAGAGTGATGAGTGAATGTGATTGGAGGAGAGAGAGAGTGATGAGTGAATGTGATTGGAGGAGAGAGAGTGCTGAGTGAATGTGATTGGAGGAGAGTGCTGAGTGAATGTGATTGGAGGAGAGAGAGAGTGATGAGTGAATGTGATTGGAGGAGAGAGAGAGTGATGAGTGAATGTGATTGGAGGAGAGTGATGAGTGAATGTGATTGGAGGAGAGAGTGATGAGTGAATGTGATTGGAGGAGAGTGATGAGTGAATGTGATTGGAGGAGAGAGATGAGTGAATGTGATTGGAGGAGAGTGATGAGTGAATGTGATTGGAGGAGAGAGATGAGTGAATGTGATTGGAGGAGAGTGATGAGTGAATGTGATTGGAGGAGAGAGAGAGAGTGATGAGTGAATGTGATTGGAGGAGAGAGAGAGTGATAAGTGAATGTGATTGGAGGAGAGTGATGAGTGAATGTGATTGGAGGAGACAATGCTGGACACAAGCTGTCTGTATGATCATGTTCATCTATACAGGGATGTTGTACATGTGCTGGCAAAAACTATGAAAGATGTTGCTCTAAATCGGAACAACCAGACAAGCCCCCGCTGGAGCAGAACAAACCCAAGCCCAGGAAACCCAACAAGACGCAGGTCAGAGAACAACACCCCATCCTACAAGACATCCAGAGCCACACCCAGAGCCACAGCACCCAGAAGGGAGCCACGTGGTCAGAGACTGGCCTGTGAAATCCCCAAACACCCAGCACCTGCAGGGTACCCCACAGCACCGGACCACCCTCCGCAGCACACCACACCTCAGCCAGGTAAACGGAGCTACGCCCAGGCTCTCAGTGGAGAAGCAAACCGAGGCAACACTGATCTTCAGGACATCCAGCACATGCTGAACATCATCTGCTCACGCTTACTGTCCCACACGGGGCAGCGGTAAGAAATGAGGAGAGAGGAAAGGAAAAAGAAAAAAAAAAAAATGTATATTTATGTATATGTGTGTGTATAGATATATATATATATTAGTGTAAGGACAGTGCTTCAAAAATATAAAGGACCTTACATATACATTTTACAAAATTATATTCTCACTATTTCATTGTTTCTACATAGTTTTTGGTCTTATGTCTTTCTCTTTTCTATAAATAGCAAACAAACGCAACAGACTCTCTTTAGATGAAGTCATTTTGCATCTCCATGTGGAACATTCAAGGTCTGAGCTCCTCAGCTTTTGGCCTTAAGAGTCGAAACTCTGATTTCATCAGAGAACTTAAAGATCAAGATATCATTATCTTACAGGAAACGTGGAGTCGAGGTGATGAGCACACTGGTTGTCCCGCAGGGTTCAAGGAGATAGTGTTACCATCAGTAAAACTCACATCAGTTAAACAGGGCAGAGACTCAGGAGGGATGTTAATCTGGATTAAATCTGAATTATTCTGTGCCATAGAATTAATCAAAATTAAACAATACCATCTATGGCTAAAAATAAAAAAAGGCATAATGTCCACCTCAAAATCTGTCTTTCTATGTGCGATCTATATTCCCCCTCTTGAGTCACCCTATTTCCAGGAAGAAACCTTTCCTACCATAGAGAGAGAAATCAGTCATTTCCAGGCCCAGGGGAATGTGCTGATTCTGGGGGATCTGAACTGTAGAACTGGTGTAGAACTAGATTTCACAGACACATACGGTGACCGATTCATAACTGGAAATAATGTGATTTTTCCCTCTCATGCCCCCAGACAGAACAATGACAAGGCAACAAACGCCCATGGAAGGCAGCTGCCGCAGCTCTGTTGGAGTCTGGGTCTGTACATCGTCAATGGAAGACTAAGGGGAGACTCGTTCGGACGGTACACCTACAGCTCAGCTCTTGGTAGCAGCACAGTCGATTACGCAATCACAGATCTGGACCTTTCTTCTTTGAGAGCATTCACAGTCAAACCATTAACAGCTTTCTCAGACCACAGCCAAATTACCCTGTATGTCAAACAGTCTGAATCAACAACAACACAACAACCACAACAGCACACACAATGAGCAGAATACAGTCATTTAAATGGACGGATAACAGTGTCAATGACTACACAAATGCAATTACACTTACAGAGATACAATCTCTCTTACTTTCTTTCCAAATACAGGAATACACTAAAAATAATGATGGTGTAAATCAGGCAAAAATCAAACCTAAGAAAAAGAAATTAGACACAGACAAATGGTTTGATTCAGACTGTAAGACTCTGAGGACGAACCTCCGAAAATTATCCAACCAAAAACACAGACAACCAGATAATCAGGAGCTACGCCTCCGTTACTGTGAGGCACTAAAACAATACAAACACACACTCAGAAGGAAAAAAGAACAGTTCTTACAGAGCCAGCTTCAAGAAATTGAAGAATTAGTCAACTCAAATAAATTCTGGGATAAATGGAAATCACTATATAAATCAAATGAAGAATTAGCAATACAAGATGGAGATCTGTGGAAAAATCATTTCCAAGATCTTTATCGCACAACCCAAAATCATGATCAAAGTGACGTTAGTAAAAAATTAGAAGAGTTTGAACAATCCATTAAAGAATACCAAAACCCATTAGACTTCCCCATCACAATGAAAGAACTGGAGGACAAGATCAGTGTCCTAGAGTCCAAAAAAGCATGTGGTGTAGACGGCATCCTCAATGAGATGCTGAAACACATGGATCACAACTTTAAACTGGCGACTGTAAAACTGTTCAATGATGTTCTGTGTTTGGGTTATTTCCCTGAGATCTGGAATCAGGGACTCATCAGCCCCATCTATAAGAGTGGAGATAAATTAGACCCTAATAACTACCGAGGCATCTGTGTGAACAGTAATCTGGGGAAGGTCTTCTGCAGTATTTTAAACAGCAGACTTTTAGACTTCCTTATGAAGCACAATGCCTTGAGTAAATGTCAAATTGGATTCATGCCAAAATGTCGCACATCTGACCACATTTTCACCCTACAGACACTCATTGATAAATATGTACATCAAAATAAAAGCCAAATTTTTGCCTGTTTTGTAGATTTTAAGAAAGCGTTTGATTCAATCTGGCATGAAGGATTATATCTCAGATTATTGACAGCGGTGTAGGGGGAAAATCTTATGATGTCATCAAATCAATGTACACAGCCAGTCAATGTGCTGTTAAAATTGGCAACAAAAGAACCAAATTTTTCCTTCAACGGCGAGGAGTGAGACAGGGCTGCAGTTTAAGCCCCGCCCTCTTCAACATGTATATCAATCAGTTGGCACAAACTATTGAACAATCTCCCGTTCGAGGTCTCACTTTACATGACACAGAAATAAAGTGTCTCCTCTACGCAGATGACCTGGTGCTCCTGTCGCCCACTAAAGAGGGGCTACAGCAGAGCCTGGCATTACTGGAGAGTTACTGTCAGACCTGGGCCCTGACAGTCAACCACCAAAAAACCAAAGTCATGATCTTCCAAAAGCGATCCAGATCTCAGGGACTAACAAACATTTTTTCATTATCAAACAGAAGCATTGAAATCACAAAGACATACAATTACCTCGGCCTAAAAATCAGTTCTACAGGTAACTTTGCTTTGGCTGTGAATGAACTCAAAGAGAAAGCACAAAGGGTGTTTTATGCCATTAAAAAATCCATTAAAATTGATATTCCGATCAGGATCTGGCTCAAAATATTCAAATCAGTCATCGAACCAATCGCATTATATGGCAGTGAAGTGTGGAGTCCACCTGTAAAATTTGACTATTTAAATTGGGAAAAACATCCCATTGAAACTCTGCATCTGGAATTCTGTAAAAGAATCATTTATGTCCAAAGAAAAGCCCCAAATAATGGATGCAGGGCAGAATTAGGCCAATACCCTCTCCTTTTGAACATTCAGAAAAGAGCCATCAAATTCTGGAAGCATCTAAAGACAAGTGACCCCAACACATCCCATCATAAAGCCCTAAAACACCAAGAGCTGAGCGGGGTGAAGAGTCCCCTATGCCAGCTTGTCCTGAGACTGACTGAAGTCACACCTGAGGAGATCGGCCAGTCTCAGGATAACGGCACACTCACAAACATTCGGCCGAACCAAATTATACACAAAGAAAAGGAGAAATACCTCATGCATTGGACAAACACCATTAAAACTCAACACAAACTGGAATGTTATTCGGCACTAAATCGAGAGTACACGGTGGCAAACTATCTGACCACAGTGACTGACAGAAAGTTAAGAAAAGCACTGACGATGTACAGACTCAGCGAGCACAGTCTGGCCGTAGAGACGGGCCGCCGCAGACAGACATGGCTGCCCCGCGAGGACAGACTGTGCTCCCAATGCATCCTGGGAGTGATTGAGACAGAACTGCACTTCCTCACAGAATGCCCAAAATACCAACCAATTAGAAACAAATATTACCCCAAAATTAACAACATATGCCCAGATTTCAATGCATGTACCCCGACACAAAAAATGTGTTTTATTCTGGGGGAAAAAGAGGAATGTGCAAATATAGCTGCAAGATTTGTACTATCCTGTAGAAACCTGCGGGACAACCAGAACTCAACCAATAACAACACATGATGTATCGATGACTCCTGACCCCAATCCCCTCCCCCTGTTACTGACCCTATATAATGTTGCATGTTATTTCTTTATAGTTATTATTGTTGTCATGTCCTAGTTTAGTTCCTGTTCTGTTTTTCTATGTAATTGCTTTGGCAATACAAAATGTCTATAAAGCTCGTTAAATTGAAATTGAATTGACTGATGAGTGAATGTGATTGGAGGAGAGTGATGAGTGAATGTGATTGGAGGAGAGAGAGTGATGAGTGAATGTGATTGGAGGAGAGAGAGTGCTGAGTGAATGTGATTGGAGGAGAGAGAGAGTGATGAGTGAATGTGATTGGAGGAGAGTGATGAGTGAATGTGATTGGAGGAGAGTGATGAGTGAATGTGATTGGAGGAGAGAGAGTGCTGAGTGAATGTGATTGGAGGAGAGAGAGTGCTGAGTGAATGTGATTGGAGGAGAGAGAGTGATGAGTGAATGTGATTGGAGGAGAGAGAGTGCTGAGTGAATGTGATTGGAGGAGAGAGAGTGCTGAGTGAATGTGATTGGAGGAGAGAGAGTGCTGAGTGAATGTGATTGGAGGAGAGAGAGTGATGAGTGAATGTGATTGGAGGAGAGAGAGTGATGAGTGAATGTGATTGGAGGAGAGAGAGTGCTGAGTGAATGTGATTGGAGGAGAGAGAGTGCTGAGTGAATGTGATTGGAGGAGAGAGAGTGCTGAGTGAATGTGATTGGAGGAGAGAGAGAGTGATGAGTGAATGTGATTTGAGGAGAGAGAGTGATGAGTGAATGTGATTGGAGAAGAGTGATGAGTGAATGTGATTTGAGGAGAGATATGAGTGAATGTGATTGGAGGAGAGTGATGAGTGAATGTGATTGGAGGAGAGAGAGTGATGAGTGAATGTGATTGGAGGAGAGAGAGTGCTGAGTGAATGTGATTGGAGGAGAGAGAGTGCTGAGTGAATGTAATTGGAGGAGAGTGATGAGTGAATGTGATTTGAGGAGAGATATGAGTGAATGTGATTGGAGGAGAGTGATGAGTGAATGTGATTGGAGGAGAGTGATGAGTGAATGTGATTGGAGGAGAGTGAGTGCTGAGTGAATGTGATTTGAGGAGAGTGATGAGTGAATGTGATTGGAGGAGAGTGATGAGTGAATGTGATTGGAGGAGAGTGATGAGTGAATGTGATTGGAGGAGAGAGTGATGAGTGAATGTGATTGGAGGAGAGAGAGTGTGATGAGTGAATGTGATTGGAGGAGAGAGAGTGTGATGAGTGAATGTGATTGGAGGAGAGAGAGAGAGTGCTGAGTGAATGTGATTGGAGGAGAGAGAGAGAGACTGATGAATGCAAACATGTCGCCCTCTATTGGATAAAGTAGAATGAAAATGTACTTGTAAATGTAAAATGTAAAATGTAAAATGTAAAATGTACTTTTGTCATGCCAATAAAGCAAATTGAATTGAATTAAAGTTAGGCATTGCAACACATTTAATGTTATATTATGCACCAGAAATACTTATTTAATTTATGGAACAAAATCCATTTGTGCATCATTTATAATGAAAATGAGTTAAATATATCTGACCTGTTATATGACTGTCTCAGCTTCTAATGAAAGATTACATGTTATGCTGGGAAAAAATTTTAACTTCACCCAAACAGAAAAAGAAAGAGAGAAAACATCCTTTAATATATTAAAGCAGACAATGCTGAATAAGTTACAGTTGGGAAATAATGAAATGCAGTGCAGATATGAACAGTTTAACAGCACATGGTTATGTCACCTTACAATGCCGGATGTTCACTGTTATTTCCTGAAAAATTACAAGTGTGAGAGTGTGTGTGTGAGTGTGTGTGTGTGAGTGTGAGTGAGTGTGTGTGTGTGTGAGTGTGTGTGTTTGTGATTGTGTGTGTGAGTGTGTGTGTTTGTGAGTGTGTGTGTGAGTGTTTATGTGTGTGTGTGTGTTTGTGTATGTCTGTGATTGTGTGTGTATGTGTGTGTGTATGTCTGTGATTGTGTGTGTATGTATGTGTGTGTGTGTATGCATGTGTGTGTGTATGTCAGTGATTATGTGTGTATGTGTATGTGTGTGTGTGTGTTTGTTTGTGTGTGTGAGTATGTGTGCATGTGTGTGTGTGTATGTGTGTGTTTGTTTGTGTGTGTATGTGTGTGTGCGCATGTGTGTGTGTGTTTGTGTGTGTGTTTGTTTGTGTGTGTGTGTTTGTGTGTGTGTATGTGTGCATGTGTGTGTGTTTGTGTGTGTGTGTGTGTGTGTTTGTGTGTGTGTATGTGTGTTTGTGTGTGTGTGTGTGTGTTTGTGTGTGTGTATGTGTGTTTGTGTGTGTGTGTGTGTGTTTGTGTGTGTGTATGTGTGTTTGTGTGTGTGTGTGTGTGTTTGTGTGCATGTGTGTGTGTTTGTGTGTGTGTATGTGTGTTTGTGTGTGTGTTTGTGTGTGTGTGTGTGTGTGTGTGTGTGTATGTGTGTTTGTGTGTGTGTGTGTGTGTTTGTGTGCATGTGTGTGTGTTTGTGTGTGTGTATGTGTGTTTGTGTGTGTGTTTGTGTGTGTGTGTGTGTGTGTGTTTGTGTGTGTGTGTGTGTGTGTTTGTGTGTGTGTGTCACCTCATGATTAACATCATCATTCCCTTTGATCTGTGTTGAAACATGGATGAACACCTGCTATTCTGTTATAAAATCTGTGGCATTCATCAATATATCACAGAACACAAAACCGAACCAACGGCACATGAGTTGCATGTCAGTACTTTGCATGAATAAATCAAACTCCCTGATACATGAGAAAAGTAGTTTCACAGGTAGACAAAAGCAAGATAACAGCCCGAAAAACACTCATATGCGAGTACACAAATGCTTGTACTGTTCCTTAACGTTTCAGACAGCAATTCATAAGCGTTACCACAAGAGTCGCTATCGAAGAAATTAGCGGCTGTCTTCTACGGTCAGTTTTCTCTTTCAGGTTAACTACTATCATGGAGGACCAACAGTTTGCAGAGGATCTTTCGGAGCAAGTTAGTTAAACTGACATGATTATAGCTAGCTGCCTGAATAACAACACATCAGAGTTAATGGCGCAGACATCTGAAGGAAACTCTGTCGTGAGGACTGTGTGTTATCGCAACATCCATTAAAGTGACAGTTCACCCAAATATGTAAAATCTCATCATTTACTCACGCTCATGCCAGGCTTGTTGGTCCAGCCTCCTCCATCTCCCTTTCTATTTTTCTTCAAATGTAAAGAAAGGAAGTCATATACATCTGGGATGGCATGAAGGTGGGTAAATAATGAGAGAATTGTAATTTTTGGGTCAAGTATTCCTTTAATTACGTAAGCAAGACGAGGAGCACAAATAACGGCGTAGCGTATGTGTCAGGCCTAAACGGTTCACGGCAGTTTCCTAAACGATCGGTGATGAAGGTGACTATTATAGCGAGAGAGGACGGGATGGAAGAATGGAGAGAGATGATTCGATGTCAGACTTTTTACATCCCTCTCCTCGAACAGAACAATCGTCCCTTTAAAACACAGAAACAGGAGAGTAATAAATAAGATAAATAATGTAAACAGCAACAACATTTACAACAGCAAACAGCACATAAACAAAAATGACAAGAAAAATGAAAAGCAAAAAAAAGAGGAAGTTTCTTAACTGAGAGTGAGAGAGAGAGAGAGAGAGAGAGCGAGAGAGTGTGTGTGTGTGTGTGAGAAAGAGAGAGAGAGAGAGAGCGAGAGAGAGAGTGTGTGTGTGAGAGAGAGAGAGAGAGAGAGAGCGAGAGAGAGACCATGATTTCTGGCTAAGATTTTTCTTCAAATGAACCTGTTATGAAATCCGATCTGAACACTTCATAACACAATCTTTCTAAAAACTATGTGTTGAAAAGGGGAATAGAGATATTTGTGGAGTAACTGGTTATCATGAGTGCATTACTCTCTTGTGTTGAAATATAGTTTAGTGTGAACATTCAGTGGCCTCAAATGACTCCAGTGTTTCCTTCCTGCCCCCTGCAAACACAAACACCCCCTTCACTCGCACAGATCTGCTCAACTGTTTATAGCAGCGTGTAAAACAGACATTTTGTCAACATGAAACTTAAAGTCAACATGAAACTTACAACCCATTTTACTTTTGTAACGTTGCATATTTTAAAAAAAATTCTTTGGAATAAGATGCACAGAAAACATTTGCACAATAGAGCGCAGCAGTGCCCAACCAGGGATTTCATAAAATCCTTCATTAAACAGTTGTGCGCCATGAATCAAACAACATCACAAACTTACTTTTGAAGCAAATCTGACACGGTACAAGACTGTGTACTTTTTGTGTGTGTGTGTGATTTTTCTCCCAATTTTGGAATCCCCAATTCCCAATGTGCTTTTGAGTCCTCGTGGTGGTGTAGAGATTCACGTCAATCCAGTTGCCTCCGCGTCTGAGACCGTCAATCCGCGCATCTTATCAAGTGGCTTGTTGAGCGGGTTGTCATGGAGACGTAGCGCGTGTGGAGGCTTCACGCTATTCTCCGCGGCATCCACACTCAACTCACCACACGCCCCACCGAGAGCGAGAACCACATTATAGCGACCACGAGGAGGTTACCCCATGTGACTCTACCCTCCCTAGCAACCGGGACAATTTGGTTACCCCATGTGACTCTACCCTCCCTAGCAACCGGGACAATTTGGTTACCCCATGTGACTCTACCCTCCCTAGCAACCGGGCCAATTTGTTTACCCCATGTGACTCTACCCTCCCTAGCAACCGGGACAATTTGGTTACCCCATGTGACTCTAGCCTCCCTAGCAACCGGGACAATTTGGTTACCCCATGTGACTCTACCCTCCCTAGCAACCGGGACAATTTGGTTACCCCATGTGACTCTACCCTCCCTATCAACCGGGCCAATTTGGTTACCCCATGTGACTCTACCCTCCCTAGCAACCGGGCCAATTTGGTTACCCCATGTGACTCTACCCTCCCTAGCAACCGGACCAATTTGGTTACCCCATGTGACTCTACCCTCTCTAGCAACCGGACCAATTTGGTTACTCCATGTGACTCTACCCTCCCTAGCAACCGGACCAATTTGGTTACTCCATGTGACTCTACCCTCCCTAGCAACCGGACCAATTTGGTTACCCCATGTGACTCTACCCTCTCTAGCAACCGGACCAATTTGGTTACTCCATGTGACTCTACCCTCCCTAGCAACCGGACCAATTTGGTTACCCCATGTGACTCTACCCTCTCTAGCAACCGGACCAATTTGGTTACCCCATGTGACTCTACCCTCCCTAGCAACCGGACCAATTTGGTTACTCCATGTGACTCTACCCTCTCTAGCAACCGGGCCAATTTGGTTTCCCCATGTGATTCTACCCTCCCTAGCAACCAGCCCAACTTGGTTGCTAAGGAGACCTGTCTGGAGTCACTCAGCACGTCCTGGATTCAAACTCACGACTCCAGGTGTGATAGTCAGCGTCAATACTCGCTCAGATACACAGACCCCCAAGACTGTGTACTTAACATCTTTAATGAGGAAATGAACTACGATCCCATGAAGCATTGCAAATGATGTAATCACATTAAAAACTATTGATTGAAAGTAAAGAAACAATATATTTAACACACATCACAAAATATTCAGATGTATCCAAATATATCAGTAGTTTGAGAGTGTCAGGAGAGCGACTCGAATGCGTCATTCACGGTGAGTCATGGGAGTGGGCGGAGCTCTTTTGATGTGATCCTCTGATTGGTGGATCTTTCTTTAGGATTATGGGTAATGTAGTTCTTCACCAAGGGTTGCACTATTAAACATGAGTTTGAAACACTCACACGTCTTCAACAGAAGCAGATACCACCAATGAACATCCTCGGAGCTCACAGCAGATCTGTCTTTAAACATTAATAAGTTGTCGTTAAAGTTGTCTCGCCACCCAACGAGAAAATCAATGAACTTTTTTCTTCTGGATTCAGACTGTTGCGCTCTATATGACCATGAACATGTATTAAGAAGTCTATTTTAATTTCCTGTTGACTTTAACAGCTCCAGTTACTATTTACATAAAGAGCAGTGTAAGCATTCTGCTACACATCATTAGTAAATGATTATGAGTTATCCCAGAACTCTCCCTTTCAAATCTTCTGATACTCATCAGACCTCTGGTGCCACTGTGATTATTTTACTCCTCAGTTCTCTGATTCATCAGCTGACTACACTGTTCTTAGAACAGGGAATTTCCAGATCAGAGTGTTTCGTAAGAAACTGTTTCGTTCTCTCGCTTGAAAACCCTGATGTATGCAGTGAACACTGATCTGTGCATCAACACAACTGAGCCAACCGGCAAACACTACATGGGTCTGTTTCAAACCCAAGTGTCCACTGCGTAAACATGCAGCTGAACAGCCTCAGTAAGCAATGTGGAATGGGTGGTATCTATGACAGCTGAATCACAAATTCATTGCCTTTTCCATCTAATGCTGTCTTACTGTTCATACAAATGAAAGTACCTTACAAGCATGATTATGCTTCCTATCGTTTGGAATAGACTTTGGGTCTGGAGAACGTCTACATAGGCAGCTCACTAGGTTTTTACACAGGGCCCATGTCTCCTCTACTTGATGGTAAAATGGGTGGTTACCAATGTCCCCTGTTTACAAGCACTACATATCTTCATTGTTATTTTTGGAAACTGCTCTGCTTTTCTTTGCTTCAGTATACTCTCTAACAGGAAGATCATTTCTGGCTCTGCACTGACAGGAATCGAAGCACTTAGTTTTGTTCAGCGCCTCGTATATCAGCACAATCAGAACCCAGCAGAGCTCAAACACAGGTCTGTTTCTCTCAAATGGTCTCTCTTTCTCTCTCGTCCACAAACTCATTCAGAATATCCTACAATGGTACACAATGACTTAAGGAGTCTGGAGGAATTTACAAGCTGTCAACAAACCCGGAAAATGTGGCATTTGTGCAATGAGACTTTTTTGGATTCTGGAGTGCAAGCAATGAAATCGCACACAAGCACACATTCATTCGTGCACACACATACACATCCTCACAAAGAAAGGGGTTGTACAGTCACTAACAATGAACCAAGGGAGTCTCTAATGCAAATCAGTCAAATCTCTGTCATAGTCCCTCATATGTAAACATCTAACTAAACAGAAAGATTTGCTTTAGTTCTCTGCAAGGCATGTCTTCAAATGATACCGGCTTATGTCTTCTTCCATTGGATGTTGGGTGGGGCAGAGGGTCTTGTACAATGGGAGAGAGAAAAGGGAAACAGAGGAACTGGACGGCGGTCTCTATTCTCCCTCCCCCAACATCAGTTCCCCTTCTTTATTGTCTTTAATCAAGCATCTTTACAAACTACCCAGCATGCTCAGCATGGACGGCCTGGCCTTTACAAACTACCCAGACTGCCCAGCTTGGACGGCCTGGCATACGGGTTCTCCAACAAGTAGCGGTAGTGATTGTAATTATCTAGCATGTATTTAGGGGCATACATATGTTCTTTAGGGTCTGTGGGTGGGTATTCCTGTATAGAGCCATCGAACCAGCCCCCCGTTTGGATCAGCTCCCGGATGTAGTTAAGGTCACGCTTGGCCTCATAGTCGCCCCACCGAGGAAAGTCACCGTTTTGAGCTGAAATTAGTTTGAAGTGGATGCCTTCAGGCGTGAAACACCAGGAGCAGTGCCAGCCAGCGAAATGAAACGGACTTCCAATGGACCACTGCACCAAGATATGCCCGGTGTCATTCTCGTACTTTCGAAATCCCGACATGGTGTAGTATTCCCGGCGGCGGAGCCTGATCCCATCGCTGTCATAGACATCCTTCAGCATTCCAATAGTACACCCCGACACCACCTCGAGGGATCCCAACTGCTTCCAGAAGAATCCATACAGGGACTTCCGCATATGAATAGCGAAAGGCTCAGTCCAACCGTCGAAAAGCTTGAGGAAAAGAATGCCTTCCTGAGCCGGAATTTCATCAGCGTCATTGATGACAAAAACATCATCGGGCCGCAAACCCTCCACTCGAGACAATCCATCACGAGTCAGAAAAGTGCGCAGGTAGTCGTCAGCGATCCAACCGTCCTGTCGGCCGCCGTCAGGAAAGTGATCCAGAAAGATGTACAGGATCTTGTGGCGAATGTATTTGTACGTTCCATTGTGCAGCAGTTGCAGGAATTGCAGTGGACGTCTCTCCCCGTATGCTGTGAAGTTTGACTCGCACACAAGAAAGAGATCCACAGCCTGAGCGAGCTCACGGAAGCGCACGTGTAGCAGGTCAAACTCATGGTTCACGTTGATGGCATTTATGACACGTCGGGGCACCTGTCGTGGCATTAGTCTCTCTTTAGTGGGCAGATTAGAGTGGTACACCATAGTGGGCACTCCGCAGTATGAGCCGTGCCACCCTGGCCGACAAACGCACTTCACCAGCCGTTTGCCACGCTTTGGTTTCCCTCGAGCGGGGCCGGACTGCTCCACAGATTTGCCTTGAGTTTTGGACTCGTCGGGCATCTGCAATATTCTCCGCTGACCTGCTCCATTTGCTGTGGGTCTCATTTTCAATGCCTCTTCTTTATGGGGTGCGAACTCCGTCCCCTGACGGAAGCACAGAGCACCTGCTTTGGTGCGAACAAAATAAGTGTTGGTGTCATTCTGAAGTTTGTGTTTTTGACGGTGCAAGACACCCAGGTTTCCCAGCGGGTCTGGAATTGGCATTTGTCGGGGTTGCTGCTCTCTCTTCGGGCCAGGCTTCAGATTGGTTGGGATACTGGAGTTCAAAACTCTCTTTTGAACCTGACAAAGAGAACAGAACAGAGCACCATGAGTCTATATCTGTTAAAGTATATGAATATTTAAATAAAAAGTTGTTCCAATTAGGCTTATTTTAAAGCTGAAGTATCTCATATTCTGCGGCACCAAATGGAATTGCAAAAGTAAACATTGTTTTCAAATGTATTTGTTTTCTGAATACGGCCCCTGTCTTCTGTTGATCGAACAAACACACCCCCCAACTCATGCCATTGGTTGTGTCAATGTTATTCTGTTGGGTTGGATGGGTTGCTCAAAACAAACAAAGGAATTGTTATAGCACCACAGAGACACAATGTTTACAGTTTTTGAGAAAATTAACAGAATGGCTTACTTTTATACTGCCTGCCCAAAACAATTTATCAGAATCTAATACTTTGTTGGACCACGTTTTGATTTGATTATGGTCCGCATTCATCATGGCACCGTTTCGAAAACGTTATGCTACGTCACAACATTTATTTTGGTCCCAAGTTGCATACATTTTTGGCCGAGATCTTGTATTGATGATGGGAGAGTCGAACCACTCCATAAAGTGTTCTCCAGCACATCCCAAAGACTTTCAATGGGGTTAAGGTCAGGACTCCATGTGGAAATGATTCCTCGTGCTCCCTGAACCACTCTTTCACAATTTGAGCCTGATGAACCTTGGCATTGTCATCCTGGAATATACCCGTGCCATCAGGGAAGAAAAATTCCTTTTTCCCACGGGATTGAGGACGACCCGACGCCATCTCTCTGGCCTACGAGATCCAGGCCGTGCCCGCCCCCTTGCGGGTTCGAGCACACTTGACGAGAAGTGTGGCATCCTCGTGGGCACTGGCCAACGGCACCTTCCTAGCAGACATCGGCAGAGCAGCGGGCTGGGCAACACCCAATACCTTCACCAGATTCTACAATCTCAGGGTTGAGTCGGTCTCGTCCCGTGTTTTGTCAGGTCCGAGGCGGTAGAACTCGGTAGCGCGGCACAACCGACCAGGTGTTCCGCTTGCTCACAGCACCCTTCACCAAGATGATCCAGCCTTCTATCCCAGGTTAGCCACTAAGTGTCGCTCCCTGGATGTTCTCCTCCCTAGCCTTCTGGCCTGCGAATTCAGTGGAGCAATTCATGTCCAGACCCACTACGAGTCACAGGTGGTCTGTACTGGGGTCGGGCTCCACGGGCTTAGTTCTCTTCACAGACAAAGTCCCGTGATGTATTTCCCGTGGAAAATTGCAAGCACAACATAAGTTTTTATCAAAAAGCAAACAATTTTGTCAACTATATGTGTGGCACAATTATTGGCACCCTTTTATTCAATACTTTGTGCAACCTCCCTTTGCCAAGAAAACAGGACATATATATATATATATATATATATATATATATATGGACAAGAATATCATGATGTAAAGTTTTGCTTCAATCGCCCGCCCACTGGTGGAATCTGTTTGTCCATCAATGGCAGTTGGGGAAGTGTTTGGGAAGCCCGGTTAAAAATTATCACTATTTTTAATGGTCACTATTCCATTTGGTGAGGCTAGTAGTCACCTCTAAAAAAGGCATATTCCCCTACCTCTGTTGAGGCTGAGCTCCAGCGCTGTGGTTCTTCAGGTCTCCTCCACGGATGTGGAGCTTCAGGTCTCCTCCACGGATGTGGAGCTTCAGGTTCTTGTCCAGTGTCTGGATCCAGATCTCCTCCACCTCCTCCAGCCCTAACCTTACTGTCCGAAAACAAGCGAGCCAGAGGAGGTCCTTCCTCAGGGGTTACGCTAGACAGTGGCGAGTTCCCTTCCTTCCAGAAGAATCCAGTGACCATGATGAAGGACTTGATGTTGGGGTAGGGTGCAGACAGCTCCCTCAGCAGGGATACGTAGTGAAGAGCCTTGTAGTAATGCAGGAAGGAAATGACGCACAGCCCCACCGTGCAGATCAAGAACACTCTGTGACGACGCATCATCCTGAGACACAGAGAGACAGAAAGAGAGATTTTAGAGATTTTACTAACTTATTTTGATTTGAGTTGCTCAATGTACTTTTGGCCTACTAGATTCTACTATAATAAAGATTTAAAATGTCTGAAGTGTGTACTGACAGCAGCGCTTTTATATTAAACAGTCCAAATAGAGTCCATACAGAGAAGCCGTCTCCTCTAGACTTTCAGAAGAGATCAGTGTCTCAAACTGTAAATAATCTGAGCTATTAATGTTATTTCTCTATCCTCTGAAGCCCAAAGTACACTTCTGTCGGACGCGAATGCTAGGCGTCCATGTAGAGGGTGTGTGACGCACATTTTTTTATGTTGTTTGATGATCCACTATAAGTGAACTCTGGCTTGCCAATCAGCTGATGCTACAGTTGTCCTTCCTGAGCGATCATTTGGAAAATCACAGTGGCATATTCCATTGATTTCGGCAAATGATCTCATCCATGATAAAACAGCCCCTCTGGTGCGTTAGCCAGCTGGATGTCACATTATTGATCTAGTGTCTCAACACTACCAGCAAGAGGCCTGAGAAATATAAGCAAACACTGTAAACAGGAGCAATATGTGTTTGTAAAGACTCTTATCAAACAGGAAAAGGGTAGCATTTAGGTCTGGAGGTCAGGAGATACATGCATGTGAATATCTTGAGTCTGAAGGAATATAACAACATCCGTATGGGTCTAAACTCTATAACAGTCATTGCGTACATGCGGCAACCGCCTGTGAATGCACGCATAGTCAAATGAAAGACTAGCATTCCACCGTACGCAGATGCTAAGCATTCGCTTCAAAACCGAAGTATACTTTGGGCTTAAGTGGGCTTAGGAAATAGAGCGCAATAGTGCACGCCAACATTTTCAGCCGTCTGGGTTTTGGAAGTATTTTTCCCATTAATTTCTCCAATAGACTTTTCATATAATCCTTCATAAAGGAGTTGCGTGCCAGGTACTAAACCAACCAGCTCCCAGGTGAATCACAACAATACAAACTTTGATTTGAAGCAAAAATATCAAGATACAACTTGAGTGTACCCAAACAGGAATATTTGCTGATAGTTTACTCCCCCTCAGGCCATGTTTCTATCTTCATCAAAACAGAATTTAAGGTTTTTAGGATTTCATTTCAGGCCTCCTCCTTTAGAAACAAAACAATCCTTGTGTACTTTTAACTCCAAATGTTCACTTCCGTACATCTCTGTGACGCGCTGATGAGAGGGATGACGTAAGCTCGTTGGTAAGGTCACGTGTCACGTGGAGGAGGAGTCAGGAAGAGCGTCATGAACATTTGTGGTTAAAAGTATATAAGTATTATTTTGTTTCTAAAAATAATCAATCGTTTGGGTTTAGAAGAACTTTATTTGTAGACTGGAGTCGTGCAGATTATTTTGATGGACCCTAAATATGCATTTTGAGTACATTCACTTGCATTGTTTAGAGGAGGAGGCCTGAAATGAAATCCTAAAAATCTTAAATTCTGTTTCGATGAAGAAAGAAACTCAGCTACATCTTGGATGGCCTGAGGGGGAGTAAATTATCAGCGAAATCTCATTTTTAGGTGAACTGTTCCTTTAACGTCTTTAATGAGCGATTGAACTACAATCCCATGAAGCATTGCAAATTATGTAAAATTGGTTTTAGGTTGTTGATTATAAGTATTCTAATAATCTGCTTAATATATCAGTAGTTTGAGAGTGTCAGGAGAGCGACTCGATTACGTCATTCACAGTGCATCATGGGAATGGGCGGAGCTCTTTTGACGTGATTCTCTGATTGGTGGATCTCTCTCTAGGATTATGGGTAGTGTAGTTCTTCACCCGGAATTCTGCTATTAAACATGATATTTAAAAGATGAAGTTAAATAATGCAGACTGATGGCTTCGACAGAAGCATATACCATCGATTAACAACCTCGGAGCTCATTGAGCTCATTGTACGTCTGTCTTTAAAGATTTATAAGTTACAATCGAAAATCAGTTAGTCTATGGAAAACATAAATGGGATGTTTACTTCCGGAACAAGACGGTTGCACACTATTTGGAGACACATCTGGGACCAAGTTCATTTTCTTATTTTTGTCCTGTTTTACAGTAAAAATATCTCATTTTTAAAACAAGATAGACTTACTTAGAGAAGCAAAATGAGAGAGAAATCTAACAAAATTAAGTAATATTTGTGCATTTAATAACAAAAAAGTATTTCCCAATGCAGTATGAAAGAAACTTGATTCAAAGGGAAAACAAGATTATTTTTCTTACCCAATTGGCAACTTGTTTTTCCTTGTTATAAGCATAAACCACACCAAATGTTGTTAGATTTCTCTTAAAACTAGACTTAATATCTTACACCATTCCGCTTCTCGAGAGATACTTCAATGAGACGTATCTGAGGACTCTATTAAGTCTCCTGAGCAACATTTGAGCAAAACATTTGATTGTTTTGAGCAAGAGTTTTTAACTGTACTAATCTTCTGGGTTCATTCCTCTGAGTTTTGAGATGAACAGTGAAATACTTGTGCGAGAGTGAATCGAGTACACATGAGCTGAAGGTACGACCATCAGACCTGTTTACATGAAACATACACACATTTCACTGATGTGAGACTGTATTAACAGAGCAACTGTTCTGAAAAATAACATCAGGAAACACACAAATCAGACAGCAGCGCTGCAGGCGTACATGCAACACAATTTAACACAACCAAACACACACGCTGTTACTCTTAATGAACTGTTAGTGTCTCAACAAACACACAAACACAGAATACAGACACACAACAGACCGAAGAGAGTGAACTGAGGACAGACAACAGATTACTAACACCAACACAAACATTCACACATTTGTCAGGGACAGATTATGACTTGCAAAGGCCCTGGGGCCAATTATCTCCAAGGGGGGGGGGGGGGGGGGGGGGGGGTATGGGGGTTTCATTGTTCATGCCCAAAAGGGTTTTCAAGCGGGATGATTACCAAACTAGATCACGCAGCCTTAAAGCCCAGAGCAGGCCTGGTAGTCAAGGGCCTCAGGGCACTGGCCCCATTGGCCCGGTCAGTAATCCGTCCCTGACCCTCGTTTCAGCTCTTGTACAGCTGTTTCCGCACTCTGAACTCAATCATGTGTACAAGCACATGTACACGCAACAAAAATCGGTCGCTGAACCGAGCCACTGTTGCGGCTGAACCTCATTGTCGGCTCCTCAGAAAAATCCTGAATGAAACAGATGCATTTCCCTCCCTTTGTACCCGTATGTCCGGGGGCGGGACATGCAAATTCTGTCTGCCAATTTCTCATTGGCCTTTTCTCATAGATCAGAAATACGAAAGGCTCTCAAGAGAGACCCCTAGTGTCGCTTCTTCGACACAATGTCTCATTCCCTCCATCAGGGAACAGAGGTTACATCCGTCACCTAGACGTTCCCCGTCTGTCGCTCACTTCAATGTTCTGATGAAAGAAGCGACACTAGGGGTCCAATTTAAATCCCGCCATTCGCTGAGCCGTGTTCGTGTACTGCTGACACAGGAGCGGGCAGGTATTTTACGTGTCAAAGCGACCGCCTGTGTCAGACTGCACATACCCTTCCCCAACGGCCAATAAAATTGTCAAAGCCTTCTGGTTCTTTACCCCCGATAGGGGGGAACAAAGCGACATGCCAAACATGGGAGCAGGCTGCGCCAGCCGCGCCTTTTCTCTCTCTATGAGCTGGGGCCATCTTAACGCTATCATACGCATCGGGGAATGCGATCTTCCCCAGTTGCTATTCTTTCAGGGGGAAAAGACCCTGTGGAGACCACACCTGCCCAGACTGGGGGAGGTAAAGTATGATGAATACATCACATGGGCTTTTAGATTGCATGTGGAAAGTGGTGCGGTGGTAGATCCTACCTCATTGGGAGGGAGGAGTTGCTACAGACATGGCGACCAGGGGGCAGTGGGAACTGCCCAAGGGAGACACGGGTCCGCTCGCAAGGGGACCATACCATGGAAAATACACACAGGGGGATAAGTCCATGTAGGAGCCCGTCCTGTGGAGCACCTATTCCAGTACAGGGTAGATTGAGTACCCATATTGGATTTGGTCAGCAAATTCCTCCGCTGAATTCACGGACCAGAGGGCTCGGGAGGAGTCATCCAGGGAGCCGAGTTAGTGGGATCTCCTGGCATAAGAGTGCACGGTTTTACCTCAGTGGAGGGAAAGGGCGCTAGGTGCAAGCGTTCCACCCGGTCAGTTTGTCATCATGTACCAAGTTCTACCGGCTCGGACCTGAGAAAACACAGGACAAAACCGACTCAACCCTGAGATTGTAAAATCTCGCAAAGGTATTTGATGTTGCCCAACCCGTTGCTCTGCATATGTCTGCTAGGGAGGTGCCCCTGGACAGTGCCCACGAGGACAACAATTCTTGTTGAGTGTGCTCGGACCCGCAAGGGGGGGGGGGCATGGCCTGGTTGTAATAGGTCAATGTAATGGCGTCCACTACCCAGTGGGAATGCCTCTGTTTGGAGACAGCGTTCCCTTTCTGCTGTCCACCAAAGCAGACAAAGAGCTGCTCAGAATGTCTAAGGCTCTGCGTGCAGTCCAAGTAGATATGCAAAGCACGTACACGTACCAAAGAATGCTTGCAGGTTCTCGACCCTTTTGATGGAGGCGAGTGCGATCAGGAGGGCCGTCTTCAGGGAGAGGGACTTAAATCCAACTGATTCTAGCGGCTCGAAGGGGGGTCTCTGAAGTCCCGAGAGGACCACTGAGAGATCCCAGGAGGGGAACAGGCTTGGCCAAAGACTTGCCGTCTACTGTGTCGTGGTGGGCCGTGATAGCAGCTACATACACCTTCAAGGTGGAGGGGGATATCCTCCCATCCAACCTCTTCTGCAGGAATGAGAGCACTGACCTAACTGTGCACATCTGTGGGTCTTCAGCCCGGGAAGAACACCAATTTGCGAAAAAAGCGCCACTTCAGGGTGTAAAGTTGCCTGGTAGAGGGAGCTCTGGATTGGTTGATCGTGTCAACGACAGAAGGTGGTAGATCAGCTAGATCTTCCGCATCCTGTCCAGGGGCCAGATGTGGAAGTTCCAGAGGTCTGGGCGCACATGCCAGAGTGTGCCCCGTCCCTGAGAAAGAAGGTCCTTCCTCAGGGGAATTTGCCAGGGAGGGGCTGTCATGAGGAGTACGAGATCCGAGAACCAAGTCCGAGTGGGCCAATAGGGGGCCACTAGAGCGACCTTGCACAGCACCTGTTCACATCTTTTGGGGGGTTTTTTTATGAAGGGGTACTTGAGCCGTACCGATGGAGCTGTGATGGTCCTTATGGTAAATAAGATCGGGAAACACTGTATTAGAACACTAACACTATTAAAGCAAACTGTTATTAGTGTAGCACTGAACCACAACATACAGTCTACTGCTGGCAAATATAGATACACAAAATTGCTGGAATGAAATATAAAGGTGCATTATTCCTCAATGACAAGAGTGCTGGCAGATTTTGAACATGACACAATTCTGGTCAACAGCCAAATAAACAGAGTTATCGGCTGATATACAAAACATCTGTTATGACTTTAGTTTATCACAAGAGAACAGCAGGAAACTGAAGGTTACATCGGGACACTGATGCACTTCTGTGACACACACACACACACACACACACAACACACACTCGCACACACACACTCAACACACAATTTCTATTCTTAGCTTCTGAAGCACAAAAAGGCATTTTAATTCAAATGTTGATAGGTAAACATATGCTAAAATAAATATTTGATTATAAAATACATAGTGCGTAAAATACGTACAAACACTCTAAATCAAAAACATCTCAGAGACATCTGCTGAATGTCTGATCAACATCTGAGAAGAAACATATTATAGACTTATTGTAAATGAGCAAACAACCTAAAAAATATGTTTTCCAGATGTAAACGCACATGTCAAATAGATGTCTGTGAGATGTACCTGTGCTGTCATTGAAGACTGTGAGGAAACAGGACAGAAATGTGATTCAGAACGATTCACACTCAAATACAAATGCACATTCTTCTCAAAACTCAACCAGAACAAAAAACTTAAATGAAGTTTCCAAAGTACATGCAGACATCAATTGCAAACTCGTTCCAGTGTGCATGAGGGGTGTTAAAGAAGTGAAAGGTGCCCGATTAATTATTGTAATGAAACAAATCTTACCTTGACAAACTCAAGCATATGCCGTAATCTGCACTCTCAGACACTCGATGCTGTGAGCCATGAAAACATTCACTTCCTGTTTCTGTTTATTAAACTGTACAACACAAAAAATGAAGGCAAGAGTTTGTTCAGCTGTATCTCAAGAGTCTGTGGACTGTTGCACTCATAATTATCATGATCAAATTTGCCAAATATGCAATAAACAAACACACAAGTGTTGCGCTTGAATTGTGTGGAGTTGTGCGAGTGTGTGTGTGTGTGTGTGTGTGTGTGTGTGTGTGTGCCTGAGTGTGTGTACACACATATCTCAGTGTGCATCTTTAACTACACATTCTCAGTAACAATTCTTGGTTCATTCATGATGAAATTGAAGTGCATTTGTGATGTGACCTCTGTCCTCTGATGGAGGGAACGAGACGTTGTGTCGATGTAGTGACACTAGGGGTTCACTCTTGAGAGCCCCAATCACCTTTACTTTTTTCAGAAAAGGCCAATGAAAATTGGTGAGTGGAATTTGCATGCCACTCTTCGCCCCAGATATACGGGTATAAAAGGACATGGCGTGCACCACTCATTCAGATTTATTCTGAGGAGCCTAGAGAGAGTCCCGGCCATGTCAGCGGTCGGTTCAGTGCCGTGGCCGGATGGACACAATGTCTCGTTCCCTCCATCAGAGGGAACAGAGTTTATATCAGTAACCAAGACGTTCCCTGTCTGTCACTCATTCAACATTGTGTCCATGTAGTGACACCAGGGGTTCCTATATGAAACTCTGCAGGTGCAACGTGTCACAAGGTACGGAGGAACGGACAGTGGCAAGCTGCTCGACCATGTTGTGGCCTTCCAGTGAGTTCGGTAAGGCGTAAGTAAGTTAGGTAAGGCCTGGTCCCGTTAAGGGTGGGAGGAGGTACTTGCCGAGGAGGCTACAGGCGGTGAGCATAAAAGAATGACCCAGGGAGTGAGGAAACTGCTCTCTTAATGACAAATTGGGTGCCGGGGCCCAGTGGGTGCCGGGGCCCAGTGGGTACCCGGCGATGTTATGAGTGGAGGTGTACTCACCTCGTGCTGGCCCAGGGGGCGGGAGTGGAGCCTGTGAGCTCACATGGGACAGGCTGGTCGGAGTCAGCAACCTCATCCCTGGGTCGTCTGTCTCAGGGCCGCTTCGAAGCCCATCTGGGGTTCTTGGCGGCCGGCTGATGGGCAGGCATTGCCACCTTCCTGTGGGAGAATCTTCTTCTCTAAAGCTGGCATGTGGGCTTGGACGGCCTTTGTGAGGGGCAGACGGGGCACGGGACCTCGGAGGCCTATAGGCGGCCGAGTTGCGCTATGGCAGGATGTATTTGATGGCCTCCGTCTGCTTCGTCACCGTCGAGAACTGATGGCCGAAGTCCCCTTGGGAGATGGCCGCATCGAGAAAACGAACATTCTTGGCGTCAAGCATCTCCGCACGGTTGAGCCACAAGTGTCGCTCTTGGACCACCAAAGTGGACATCGTTCAACCCAGGGTGCACGCTGTGACTTTCGTTGCCCATAGAGCGAGGTCAGTCGCAATGCGCAGTTCCTGCATCAGCCCTGGGTCGGTCCTACCCTTGTGCAGATTCTTAAGTGCCTTGGCCTGGTGAACTTGCAGGATGGCTACGGTTCCTCCAGGTGGCTGCGATGGTTGCATAAGTGCCCCATCACAGTGCGCTTTACCTGGGGAAGCTCGGCATATCCCTTGGCCGCTCCGCCATCAAGGGTAGTCAGGATGGATGAGCCCGCGAAGCATGTATGGGAGGAGAAAGGCAATCTTCCAGCCGCGAACGCTCAGGGCAGGGCGGAGGTTTCCACTCAAGCCCAATGTTCGTAGCTGCCCAGGCAAGCACGGTTGCTAACTCAGCGTCTGCTTCATCCTGAGCTCTACCGCCCAAGAGTGGGAGCTCAGTAGATTTGTCCGCTTCCGAGGGAGGAGTCCACCATCCGATGCTGCTACTGACAATTCATCCTCATCGCGAGCCCGAACAAGACATTAAATCCACCCTGATGTGGACCGTCTGCCCCGCATTTGAACTCAACCAGGCAGAAACTCCCATATCCACATCCAAACTGCCCATGGCACTCGCCGTACCGGGACGGACCGGGTCGGGAAACAGCCGTGGTGGTTCTCAGTTTCATAAAGAAATTAGAGAGCCGCAACCACAACGTTCTTATGGGCATGTTCTCACAGTGAGAACATGATCCATCCACAAAAGCTGCCTTGGCATGCTGATAACCGAAACACTCGGTCATCTGGCGGGGACAGATAACAGCCACAGCCAGTAGCACAAAGGCGAAAAAACATCTTAAAAAGACAGCAATCATTTGTGCGAATTCTTTTAGAGAAAATATACCCTTTTTAAATATACTCTTTTACACCTGTGGACACCGAAGTGCCCAGGGGAAGCTCAACACTCTACCGTGCGAGGGTGACCGCTGATGCGTGCTGTAAATCCAGCAGCAAGAGTAAGGTGACGGGACGAACACACACGCATGCACTCAGCTCGCCATCTCCTCTTATACCCGTATGTCCGGGGCGGAGAGCGGCATTCAAATTCCACTCGCCAATTTTCATTGGCCTTTTCTGAATAAAGCAAAGGTGATTGGGGCTCTTAAGAGCGAACCCTTAGTGTCACAACATCGACACAACGTCGAGTGAGTGACAGACAGGGAACGCACTTCACTTCCCAACAAAAGTGAATAACTGCGTCTGTAAACAGAAGTCCACATGACTCGTGTTTTCTATAGTCACATAAGATTTCTGTGAGGAACAGACCGAAATTCTAAATGGGTCATTCTCAAAAAAACTAAATGTTGATTTGCCAACTTACAAAATATTGACATTTTCCAATCAGGTGAGGGTAAAAATGTTGTAACATGTTGATATTAATTCTGATTCATAAAGACAACCTGGCTTTTGTTATTTAATGTTATTTCATGAATGAAGCAAGTTAACACTAATGAGGGTTCAATGGGGTACAACACCAAATATTTTTGTGTGAAAATATTAGTTAAAACGTGAATGAATAACTTTAACATGCTGGGGAATGCACTTTATGCATATTTAAGAAGCCTCTGAACACTGTCCTTAAAAATTATTTCCCACAACATTTTAGATAAAAAAAAAATGTTAAAACATAAAAAAGATTTTAATACCGATAACACCAATGCCATGAAATCAAAGGACAAACATTCTTTTAAAAATTAAAACAATAATAATAATTTCGTTTTGCTTTCATGCACAGCCTTGCACTAATGCTTTTATTAAAAATAAGAACAAAATAAATACATAAATAACTCTGCATGTCTTAGAATTGGTGTACCAGAAGAAGGGAACGAGGATTTATTTTTTCAGGCAATTGACAATTTCAAACATATTTTCTAAAAAAATGTGATATCATTAAAGGTTAGGTTATAGAATGATACCTTCTCACTTTTGTTCTCGCTATTTGAAAGCTTTTTCATGCCTAAAAAAGTCAAGGGACATGATTGCCAACATTTAGATATTGACCCAAATGTTGTCAGAAATAACCTGTTCTGTGTCTCTACACAAGGGGGCGCTATACGGCTCACAAAACTGAATCCTCCGTTGACCTGCATTCAAATCTCAGATCTTTACATCTCATATCATTTGTTCACTCAAGAAATTTTGTAGATTCATTTCAATGTTAAATCCGCCACAGCAGTTTCTATAAAATATATTATTCATAAATCCTCCAGTAACGCTTGATTGTGATTGGCCGATTCTGAACAGCGCCACGTCTTCAGCAGAGGTCTGTCTTTGTGTTTTGTGATAAATAAATATATTTAATTTATTAAATGATTTAAGCAACGTATTGTATGATTTTCTATACTTCAATAACTTTTCAAGCACCTATTGGTAAAAAAAATGGCTATTTTCAAGGGTTTTCCAGGACTTAAGTTTGAAAAAGCCAAATTAAAGCACTTCAAGCACCTTGTCTGAACCCTGTACTACATTGCAGAATAATATAATAATAGTTACTGAAACTACATTTTTTTTTTCTAAATATTTTGGTTATTAAATTAACCAACAAAACTAATGCACTGACACAGAGGAATAGATGATGGCATTTCTGCAGATTTGGAAAGAGGAGCTTATATAAAAAAACATCATGTGAATTAATTAAAACAATGCAAAAATAAACATTTAACAATGAACATTATTCAGAGATATTGTTCATACACTAAAAGTGGTTAATGTTCTGTAGCGTTATTATTGTATCATTAATAGGGATGTCGATTTAAAGCGTTAATTCAGTGCGATTAATTTGACAAGAAATAAAGAATTAAAGAATGTACGCAATTAATCGCACTTCCCCCGGACCGTAATAAGGAAGATTCCTGAGAAATGCTTGTAGTACCACCTGTTTACTCCAGGGGGCAGTAAGTGAAACTTCAGCTGTATGAGCAACACACAGTTTATACAGTGAAGAAACACTTCAGCAGAACAACACAAACATGTGTTACATTCTTATGTTCAAAACACTCAAAGGAGCACAAATCTGAACTAAGAGATCTCAAGATGTGTTCCAAGTATTAAACAATATTTAACTTAAAACAGTGACCTAAACATGTATGTTTATGACGCAACGCACCCGAGATGCGACACAAGCATGTCTGACGCAGGTGTTCATCCTTAAACAAGTCCTCATAATAAATCTCCAACTGATTGATTCACTTGTGTAATGGATTACTGTGAACAGTGTGCCAATGATTGACTTATGATCAATAATATGGGAGTAATCAATACATTGTACATACATATATATATATATATAATTTTGTAAATATTTAAAGATAACTATGTATAATTATATATATATATATATTGAGTTATGGTTATATGAGGGGCTTTCTCAGCAAATATTTGTATATGCGATTAATCGTGATTAATTAATCGGGACATCGTGTAATTAATTCGATTAAAAATTGTAATCAATTGACAGCCCTAATCATTAATAATGCTTTATTTAGCATCATGGCTATTTAACACATCCAGATATTATTTTTGTTAATATTATTATTAAATGGGTAATTTAAGCGCGGGAGAATGAGACCGAACTGATGCGGAGCGTAAGAAGCGGAGCGCCCGTCTGTGCACGTGGGCGTCTGTCAACGACTCGGCGACTGCACAACGGATGGACCGAAATCAAATAATGTCAAATGAAGGTGCGATTGATGTATTTGGAGTTATATTCTGCCCAGAGCCGTTCGGTTCTGACCCTGGATGGATGTAGAGATGGAGATGAGGGATGTAACGGGTGATGATGTGTCTCTCTTCATCATGCAGCTGGTACATTACACAAAGTGACTATTTCTGCCTTTCTTGCAAATATGCTTCTTTATTTGCTTTATTTTTCAGTACTGCATGCGCTTATACTACATTCAGCAAGTGCTCAACGTGCAGTAACACCATACTATAGTGACTCACTAACCACTTGCTCTCTAGTGCGATCTGTGTCTCATTATATTTAAGTCATTGGCATTCCTTAAATTAGTCTCATTATGGATTATACTTCATTCACAATAGTCAGTGCTATTAGCGCACTGTAATACATCACACCGAGGAAAGCAGCTGTTGAACTGAATTTTATTTCGATGAGATGTTTGTACATTTCTATCGATCATGGCAGCAGTTACTCATCGAATAATGCAGAAGGCTGTTACAACCGCATATATCCACACTTTTAGCATGTTAAACATGAGGATCGGGACATTTGTCCGATTACAGAAGGAGATTTCAGCAACATCACACAAGTTCTGAATAAAAGACCAGTTCTTCTCTGCCAGACAAAATATTTCCAAAAACCCCCTTGCCATCTGAACTCAAGCGGTTTCTTAATGATGCACTAAACACGCTGCCATCTAGTGCATGAATACTCGTCTTTTGTGTACATGTCACCATGGTAACACACGTCACTCATCAAGTGTCAGCACAAGAGTGACGAGTCAAATTCAGTGATTGGACAATAGAGCTCATTCTCCACAATACCACAATACACCCTTCTGTATGAGTGTGTGAGTGAGTGAGTGCGTGTGTGCGTGCGTGTGTGTGTGAGTGAGTGTGTGTGTGTGTGAGTGAGAGTGAGTGTGTTGTGTGTGTGTGTGTGTGTGAGAGAGAGTGAATGTGTGTGTGTAGAGTGAGTGTGAGTGTGTGTCAGTGTGTGTGAGTGTGTGTGTGAGTGAGTGAGTGTGTGAGTGAGTGTGTGTGTGTGTGTGTGTGTGTGAGTGTGTGTGTGTGTGTGTGTGAGTGTGAGTGTGTGTGTGTGTGAGTGTGTGAGTGTGTGTGTGTGAGTGCGTGCGTGCGTGCGTGAGTGTGTGAGTGTGTGTGTGTGTGTGTGAGTGTGTGAGTGCGTGCGTGCGTGAGTGTGTGAGTGTGTGTGTGTGTGTGAGTGTGTGAGTGTGTGTGTGAGTGAGAGTGAGTGTGTTGTGTGTGTGAGAGTGAGTGAGTGAATGTGTGTGTGTAGAGTGAGTGTGAGTGAGAGTGAGTGAAAGTGTGTGAGTGAGAGTGAGTGAGTGTGTGTGTGTGTGTGAGTGTGTGAGTGTGTGAGTGTGTGTGTGTGTGTGTGTGTGTGGACCATTATTAGTGATGTGTTTGTCATGTGTTCTCTCAGGTCCAGTGTTCACTGGAATGCATCTCCAGTTCATGAATGGTTTCTTCTGTGAAACATGAGCTGATCTGTGTGTCAGGACTCATATCACTGTGAGTAATAATAATAGTGATGCTTGACTGAAACACCATTAATAAAACACTTGTTTTTAGGTGTGACAATCTTGTGAATATTTCATGACCTTGAGGAGCTTCAGAGTTTATCGAGTGTGTGTGTGAATGCAATATTGGGTGTTGTGTTTGTATCAGTTCACCAGATTCTCTTCAGAATGACAGAGCGAATTTACAAAACCTGTCAAGAACACGTCCATATTTCATGGCAAAATCTAAAAAGAAACAGAAGACAATTAAGCCCTATTATTAGTTGTTGTGTCTTTCATTCACACTAAATAAAAATGCTGTAGTATAATGGAATACAGTAATACTGTGATAATGACGGAACATTATCACAATGAGAATAAATGTGTTCATCCAAACACTGATAAATGTGTCTTTCAGAGGCTTTATATGGAGTTATGATGAAAATAAGGTGCATTTCATATAGGCCTGAAACGTTTAGTCGACATTATCGACAACGTAGAAAAAAAAAATTGCCGGCAAAAATGTTCGTTGTCGAATAGTCATTTGATGTCATTTAATGTAACATGAGATCACATTAAACTCTAATGATGACTTGAGACCAGAACTGCATTTCACGACTGAATAAATGAAGAATTACACAGATCACAGATGCACTCGAAACTTTCCAAACAACTTCAGTTGATGTACAAGTTAATTATACAAAAATACAGTAAATGGGGGAAATTCAGAAGCGCTCTCCTTGTGGAATAATGCGTTACATCTTTAATGCGGTTATATTTAATGCGGTTATATTTAATGCAGTTATATTTAATGCAGTTATATTTAATGCGGTTATATTTAATGCGGTTATATTTAATGCAGTTATATTTAATGCATTACATCATTAATGCCGTTATTTTTAATGCGTTACATCTTTAATGCAGTTATATTTAATGCGTTACAGCTTTAATGCGGTTATATTTAATGCATTACATCTTTAATGCAGTTATATTTAATGCATTACAGCTTTAATGCGGTTATATTTAATGCATTACATCTTTAATGCAGTTATATTTAATGCGTTACATCTTTAATGCGTTACATCTTTAATGCGGTTATATTTAATGCGTTACATCTTTAATGCGTTACATCTTTAATGCGGTTATATTTAATGCGTTACATCTTTAATGCAGTTATATTTAATGCGTTACATCTTTAATGCGTTACATCTTTAATGCGGTTATATTTAATGCGGTTATATTTAATGCAGTTATATTTAATGCAGTTATATTTAATGCGGTTATATTTAATGCGGTTATATTTAATGCAGTTATATTTAATGCGGTTATATTTAATGCAGTTATATTTAATGCATTACATCATTAATGCCGTTATTTTTAATGCGTTACATCTTTAATGCAGTTATATTTAATGCGTTACAGCTTTAATGCGGTTATATTTAATGCATTACATCTTTAATGCAGTTATATTTAATGCATTACAGCTTTAATGCGGTTATATTTAATGCATTACATCTTTAATGCAGTTATATTTAATGCGTTACATCTTTAATGCGTTACATCTTTAATGCGGTTATATTTAATGTGTTACATCTTTAATGCGTTACATCTTTAATGCGGTTATATTTAATGCATTACATCTTTAATGCAGTTATATTTAATGCGTTACATCTTTAATGCGTTACATCTTTAATGCGGTTATATTTAATGCGTTACATCTTTAATGCGTTACATCTTTAATGCGGTTATATTTAATGCGTTACATCTTTAATGCAGTTATATTTAATGCGTTACATCTTTAATGCAGTTATATTTAATGCGTTACAGCTTTAATGCGGTTATATTTAATGCATTACATCTTTAATGCAGTTATATTTAATGCATTACAGCTTTAATGCGGTTATATTTAATGCATTACATCTTTAATGCAGTTATGTTTAATACAGTTATATTTAATGCGTTACATCTTTAATGCGTTACATCTTTAATGCGGTTATATTTAATGCGGTTATATTTAATGCAGTTATATTTAATGCAGTTATATTTAATGCAGTTATATGTAATGCGTTACATCTTTAATGCAGTTATTTTTAATGCGTTACATCTTTAATGCAGTTATATTTAATGCATTACAGCTTTAATGCGGTTATATTTAATGCAGTTATATTTAATGCAGTTATATGTAATGCGTTACATCTTTAATGCAGTTATATTTAATGCGTTACATCTTTAATGCGGTTATATTTATTGCATTACATCTTTAATGAAGTTATATTTAATGCGTTACATCTTTAATGCGGTTATATTTAATGCGGTTATATTTAATGCAGTTATATTTAATGCAGTTATATTTAATGCGGTTATATTTAATGCGTTACATCTTTAATGCAGTTATTTTTAATGCGTTACATCTTTAATGCGGTTATATTTAATGCATTACAGCTTTAATGCGGTTATATTTAATGCATTACATCTTTAATGAAGTTATATTTAATGCGTTACATCTTTAATGCAGTTATATTTAATGCGTTACATCTTTAATGCGGTTATATTTAATGCATTACATCTTTAATGCAGTTATGTTTAATGCAGTTATATTTAATGCGTAACATCTTTAATCCGTTACATCTTTAATGCGGTTATATTTAATGCGTTACATCTTTAATGCAGTTATATTTAATGCGTTACAGCTTTAATGCGGTTATATTTAATGCATTACATCTTTAATGCAGTTATATTTAATGCATTACAGCTTTAATGCGGTTATATTTAATGCATTACATCTTTAATGCAGTTTTGTTTAATGCATTACAGCTTTAATGCGGTTATATTTAATGCGTTACATCTTTAATGCGTTACATCTTTAATGCGGTTATATTTAATGCGTTACATCTTTAATGCAGTTATATTTAATGCGTTACATCTTTAATGCGTTACATCTTTAATGCGGTTATATTTAATGCGGTTATATTTAATGCAGTTATATTTAATGCAGTTATATTTAATGCGGTTATATTTAATGCGGTTATATTTAATGCAGTTATATTTAATGCGGTTATATTTAATGCAGTTATATTTAATGCATTACATCATTAATGCCGTTATTTTTAATGCGTTACATCTTTAATGCAGTTATATTTAATGCGTTACAGCTTTAATGCGGTTATATTTAATGCATTACATCTTTAATGCAGTTATATTTAATGCATTACAGCTTTAATGCGGTTATATTTAATGCATTACATCTTTAATGCAGTTATATTTAATGCGTTACATCTTTAATGCGTTACATCTTTAATGCGGTTATATTTAATGCGTTACATCTTTAATGCGTTACATCTTTAATGCGGTTATATTTAATGCGTTACATCTTTAATGCAGTTATATTTAATGCGTTACATCTTTAATGCGTTACATCTTTAATGCGGTTATATTTAATGCGTTACATCTTTAATGCGTTACATCTTTAATGCGGTTATATTTAATGCGTTACATCTTTAATGCAGTTATATTTAATGCATTACATCTTTAATGCGTTACATCTTTAATGCGGTTATATTTAATGCGTTACATCTTTAATGCAGTTATATTTAATGCGTTACAGCTTTAATGCGGTTATATTTAATGCATTACATCTTTAATGCAGTTATATTTAATGCATTACAGCTTTAATGCGGTTATATTTAATGCATTACATCTTTAATGCAGTTATGTTTAATGCAGTTATATTTAATGCGTTACATCTTTAATGCGTTACATCTTTAATGCGGTTATATTTAATGCGGTTATATTTAATGCAGTTATATTTAATGCAGTTATATTTAATGCAGTTATATGTAATGCGTTACATCTTTAATGCAGTTATTTTTAATGCGTTACATCTTTAATGCAGTTATATTTAATGCATTACAGCTTTAATGTGGTTATATTTAATGCAGTTATATTTAATGCAGTTATATGTAATGCGTTACATCTTTAATGCAGTTATATTTAATGCGTTACATCTTTAATGCGGTTATATTTATTGCATTACATCTTTAATGAAGTTATATTTAATGCATTACAGCTTTAATGCGGTTATATTTAATGCATTACATCTTTAATGCAGTTATATTTAATGCGTTACATCTTTAATGCGTTACATCTTTAATGCGGTTATATTTAATGCGGTTATATTTAATGCAGTTATATTTAATGCTGTTATATGTAATGCGTTACATCTTTAATGCAGTTATTTTTAATGCGTTACATCTTTAATGCGGTTATATTTAATGCATTACAACTTTAATGCGGTTATATTTAATGCATTACATCTTTAATGAAGTTATATTTAATGCGTTACATCTTTAATGCAGTTATATTTAATGCAGTTATATTTAATGCGTTACATCTTTAATGCAGTTATATTTAAGGCGTTACAGCTTTAATGCAGTTATATTTAATGCGTTACAGCTTTAATGCAGTTATATTTAATGCGTTACATCTTTAATGCAGTTATATTTCATGCGTTATAGCTTTAATGCAGTTATATTTAATGCGTTACATCTTTAATGCAGTTATATTTAATGCGTTACAGCTTTAATGCAGTTATATTTAATGCGTTACATCTTTAATGCGGTTATATTTAATGCGTTACAGCTTTAATGCAGTTATATTTAATGCGTTACATCTTTAATGCGGTTATATTTAAGGCGTTACAGCTTTAATGCAGTTATATTTAATGCGTTACAGCTTTAATGCAGTTATATTTAATGCAGTTATATTTAATGCATTACATCATTAATGCCGTTATTTTTAATGCGTTACATCTTTAATGCAGTTATATTTAATGCGTTACAGCTTTAATGCGGTTATATTTAATGCATTACATCTTTAATGCAGTTATATTTAATGCATTACAGCTTTAATGCGGTTATATTTAATGCATTACATCTTTAATGCAGTTATATTTAATGCGTTACATCTTTAATGCGGTTATATTTAATGCGTTACATCTTTAATGCGTTACATCTTTAATGCGGTTATATTTAATGCATTACATCTTTAATGCAGTTATATTTAATGCGTTACATCTTTAATGCGTTACATCTTTAATGCGGTTATATTTAATGCGTTACATCTTTAATGCGTTACATCTTTAATGCGGTTATATTTAATGCGTTACATCTTTAATGCAGTTATATTTAATGCGTTACATCTTTAATGCAGTTATATTTAATGCGTTACAGCTTTAATGCGGTTATATTTAATGCATTACATCTTTAATGCAGTTATATTTAATGCATTACAGCTTTAATGCGGTTATATTTAATGCATTACATCTTTAATGCAGTTATGTTTAATACAGTTATATTTAATGCGTTACATCTTTAATGCGTTACATCTTTAATGCGGTTATATTTAATGCGGTTATATTTAATGCAGTTATATTTAATGCAGTTATATTTAATGCAGTTATATGTAATGCGTTACATCTTTAATGCAGTTATTTTTAATGCGTTACATCTTTAATGCAGTTATATTTAATGCATTACAGCTTTAATGCGGTTATATTTAATGCAGTTATATTTAATGCAGTTATATGTAATGCGTTACATCTTTAATGCAGTTATATTTAATGCGTTACATCTTTAATGCGGTTATATTTATTGCATTACATCTTTAATGAAGTTATATTTAATGCGTTACATCTTTAATGCGGTTATATTTAATGCGGTTATATTTAATGCAGTTATATTTAATGCAGTTATATTTAATGCGGTTATATTTAATGCGTTACATCTTTAATGCAGTTATTTTTAATGCGTTACATCTTTAATGCGGTTATATTTAATGCATTACAGCTTTAATGCGGTTATATTTAATGCATTACATCTTTAATGAAGTTATATTTAATGCGTTACATCTTTAATGCAGTTATATTTAATGCGTTACATCTTTAATGCGGTTATATTTAATGCATTACATCTTTAATGCAGTTATGTTTAATGCAGTTATATTTAATGCGTAACATCTTTAATCCGTTACATCTTTAATGCGGTTATATTTAATGCGTTACATCTTTAATGCAGTTATATTTAATGCGTTACAGCTTTAATGCGGTTATATTTAATGCATTACATCTTTAATGCAGTTATATTTAATGCATTACAGCTTTAATGCGGTTATATTTAATGCATTACATCTTTAATGCAGTTTTGTTTAATGCATTACAGCTTTAATGCAGTTATGTTTAATGCAGTTATATTTAATGCGTTACATCTTTAATGCGTTACATCTTTAATGCGGTTATATTTAATGCGTTACATCTTTAATGCAGTTATATTTAATGCGTTACATCTTTAATGCGTTACATCTTTAATGCGGTTATATTTAATGCGGTTATATTTAATGCAGTTATATTTAATGCAGTTATATTTAATGCGGTTATATTTAATGCGGTTATATTTAATGCAGTTATATTTAATGCGGTTATATTTAATGCAGTTATATTTAATGCATTACATCATTAATGCCGTTATTTTTAATGCGTTACATCTTTAATGCAGTTATATTTAATGCGTTACAGCTTTAATGCGGTTATATTTAATGCATTACATCTTTAATGCAGTTATATTTAATGCATTACAGCTTTAATGCGGTTATATTTAATGCATTACATCTTTAATGCAGTTATATTTAATGCGTTACATCTTTAATGCGTTACATCTTTAATGCGGTTATATTTAATGCGTTACATCTTTAATGCGTTACATCTTTAATGCGGTTATATTTAATGCGTTACATCTTTAATGCAGTTATATTTAATGCGTTACATCTTTAATGCGTTACATCTTTAATGCGGTTATATTTAATGCGTTACATCTTTAATGCGTTACATCTTTAATGCGGTTATATTTAATGCGTTACATCTTTAATGCAGTTATATTTAATGCATTACATCTTTAATGCGTTACATCTTTAATGCGGTTATATTTAATGCGTTACATCTTTAATGCAGTTATATTTAATGCGTTACAGCTTTAATGCGGTTATATTTAATGCATTACATCTTTAATGCAGTTATATTTAATGCATTACAGCTTTAATGCGGTTATATTTAATGCATTACATCTTTAATGCAGTTATGTTTAATGCAGTTATATTTAATGCGTTACATCTTTAATGCGTTACATCTTTAATGCGGTTATATTTAATGCGGTTATATTTAATGCAGTTATATTTAATGCAGTTATATTTAATGCAGTTATATGTAATGCGTTACATCTTTAATGCAGTTATTTTTAATGCGTTACATCTTTAATGCAGTTATATTTAATGCATTACAGCTTTAATGCGGTTATATTTAATGCAGTTATATTTAATGCAGTTATATGTAATGCGTTACATCTTTAATGCAGTTATATTTAATGCGTTACATCTTTAATGCGGTTATATTTATTGCATTACATCTTTAATGAAGTTATATTTAATGCATTACAGCTTTAATGCGGTTATATTTAATGCATTACATCTTTAATGCAGTTATATTTAATGCGTTACATCTTTAATGCGTTACATCTTTAATGCGGTTATATTTAATGCGGTTATATTTAATGCAGTTATATTTAATGCTGTTATATGTAATGCGTTACATCTTTAATGCAGTTATTTTTAATGCGTTACATCTTTAATGCGGTTATATTTAATGCATTACAACTTTAATGCGGTTATATTTAATGCATTACATCTTTAATGAAGTTATATTTAATGCGTTACATCTTTAATGCAGTTATATTTAATGCAGTTATATTTAATGCGTTACATCTTTAATGCAGTTATATTTAAGGCGTTACAGCTTTAATGCAGTTATATTTAATGCGTTACAGCTTTAATGCAGTTATATTTAATGCGTTACATCTTTAATGCAGTTATATTTCATGCGTTATAGCTTTAATGCAGTTATATTTAATGCGTTACATCTTTAATGCAGTTATATTTAATGCGTTACAGCTTTAATGCAGTTATATTTAATGCGTTACATCTTTAATGCGGTTATATTTAATGCGTTACAGCTTTAATGCAGTTATATTTAATGCGTTACATCTTTAATGCGGTTATATTTAAGGCGTTACAGCTTTAATGCAGTTATATTTAATGCGTTACAGCTTTAATGCAGTTATATTTAATGCGTTACATCTTTAATGCATTTATATTTAATGCAGTTATATTTAATGCATTACAGCTTTAATGCAGTTATTTTTAATGCGTTACATCTTTAATGCGGTTATATTTAATGCGTTACAGCTTTAATGCAGTTATATTTAATGCAGTTATATTTAATGCATTACATCATTAATGCCGTTATTTTTAATGCGTTACATCTTTAATGCAGTTATATTTAATGCGTTACAGCTTTAATGCGGTTATATTTAATGCATTACATCTTTAATGCAGTTATATTTAATGCGTTACAGCTTTAATGCAATTATATTTAATGCGTTACATCTTTAATGCGGTTATATTTAATGCGTTACATCTTTAATGCAGTTATATTTAATGCGCTACATCTTTAATGCAGTTAGATTTAATGCAGTTATATTTAATGCGTTACATCTTTAATGCGGTTATATTTAAGGCGTTACAGCTTTAATGCAGTTATATTTAATGCGTTACAGCTTTAATGCAGTTATATTTAATGCGTTACATCTTTAATGCATTTATATTTCATGCATTATAGCTTTAATGTAGTTATATTTAATGCGTTACATCTTTAATGCAGTTATATTTAAGGCGTTACAGCTTTAATGCAGTTATATTTAATGCGTTACAGCTTTAATGCAGTTATATTTAATGCGTTACATCTTTAATGCAGTTATATTTCATGCGTTATAGCTTTAATGCAGTTATATTTAATGCGTTACAGCTTTAATGCAGTTATATTTAATGCGTTACATCTTTAATGCGGTTATATTTAATGCGTTACAGCTTTAATGCAGTTATATTTAATGCGTTACATCTTTAATGCGGTTATATTTAAGGCGTTACAGCTTTAATGCAGTTATATTTAATGCGTTACAGCTTTAATGCAGTTATATTTAATGCGTTACATCTTTAATGCATTTATATTTAATGCAGTTATATTTAATGCATTACAGCTTTAATGCAGTTATTTTTAATGCGTTACATCTTTAATGCGGTTATATTTAATGCGTTACAGCTTTAATGCAGTTATATTTAATGCAGTTATATTTAATGCATTACATCATTAATGCCGTTATTTTTAATGCGTTACATCTTTAATGCAGTTATATTTAATGCGTTACAGCTTTAATGCGGTTATATTTAATGCATTACATCTTTAATGCAGTTATATTTAATGCGTTACAGCTTTAATGCAATTATATTTAATGCGTTACATCTTTAATGCGGTTATATTTAATGCGTTACATCTTTAATGCAGTTATATTTAATGCGCTACATCTTTAATGCAGTTAGATTTAATGCAGTTATATTTAATGCGTTACATCTTTAATGCGGTTATATTTAAGGCGTTACAGCTTTAATGCAGTTATATTTAATGCGTTACAGCTTTAATGCAGTTATATTTAATGCGTTACATCTTTAATGCATTTATATTTCATGCATTATAGCTTTAATGTAGTTATATTTAATGCGTTACATCTTTAATGCAGTTATATTTAAGGCGTTACAGCTTTAATGCAGTTATATTTAATGCGTTACAGCTTTAATGCAGTTATATTTAATGCGTTACATCTTTAATGCAGTTATATTTCATGCGTTATAGCTTTAATGCAGTTATATTTAATGCGTTACATCTTTAATGCAGTTATATTTAATGCGTTACAGCTTTAATGCAGTTATATTTAATGCGTTACATCTTTAATGCGGTTATATTTAATGCGTTACAGCTTTAATGCAGTTATATTTAATGCGTTACATCTTTAATGCGGTTATATTTAAGGCGTTACAGCTTTAATGCAGTTATATTTAATGCGTTACAGCTTTAATGCAGTTATATTTAATGCGTTACATCTTTAATGCATTTATATTTAATGCAGTTATATTTAATGCATTACAGCTTTAATGCAGTTATTTTTAATGCGTTACATCTTTAATGCGGTTATATTTAATGCATTACAGCTTTAATGCGGTTATATTTAATGCATTACATCTTTAATGAAGTTATATTTAATGCGTTACATCTTTAATGCAGTTATATTTAATGCGTTACATCTTTAATGCGGTTATATTTAATGCATTACATCTTTAATGCAGTTATGTTTAATGCAGTTATATTTAATGCGTAACATCTTTAATCCGTTACATCTTTAATGCGGTTATATTTAATGCAGTTATATTTAATGCGTTACAGCTTTAATGCGGTTATATTTAATGCATTACATCTTTAATGCAGTTATATTTAATGCATTACAGCTTTAATGCGGTTATATTTAATGCATTACATCTTTAATGCAGTTTTGTTTAATGCATTACAGCTTTAATGCGGTTATATTTAATGCGTTACATCTTTAATGCGTTACATCTTTAATGCGGTTATATTTAATGCGTTACATCTTTAATGCAGTTATATTTAATGCGTTACATCTTTAATGCGTTACATCTTTAATGCGGTTATATTTAATGCGGTTATATTTAATGCAGTTATATTTAATGCAGTTATATTTAATGCGGTTATATTTAATGCGGTTATATTTAATGCAGTTATATTTAATGCGGTTATATTTAATGCAGTTATATTTAATGCATTACATCATTAATGCCGTTATTTTTAATGCGTTACATCTTTAATGCAGTTATATTTAATGCGTTACAGCTTTAATGCGGTTATATTTAATGCATTACATCTTTAATGCAGTTATATTTATGCATTACAGCTTTAATGCGGTTATATTTAATGCATTACATCTTTAATGCAGTTATATTTAATGCGTTACATCTTTAATGCGTTACATCTTTAATGCGGTTATATTTAATGCGTTACATCTTTAATGCGTTACATCTTTAATGCGGTTATATTTAATGCGTTACATCTTTAATGCAGTTATATTTAATGCGTTACATCTTTAATGCGTTACATCTTTAATGCGGTTATATTTAATGCGTTACATCTTTAATGCGTTACATCTTTAATGCGGTTATATTTAATGCGTTACATCTTTAATGCAGTTATATTTAATGCATTACATCTTTAATGCGTTACATCTTTAATGCGGTTATATTTAATGCGTTACATCTTTAATGCAGTTATATTTAATGCGTTACAGCTTTAATGCGGTTATATTTAATGCATTACATCTTTAATGCAGTTATATTTAATGCATTACAGCTTTAATGCGGTTATATTTAATGCATTACATCTTTAATGCAGTTATGTTTAATGCAGTTATATTTAATGCGTTACATCTTTAATGCGTTACATCTTTAATGCGGTTATATTTAATGCGGTTATATTTAATGCAGTTATATTTAATGCAGTTATATTTAATGCAGTTATATGTAATGCGTTACATCTTTAATGCAGTTATTTTTAATGCGTTACATCTTTAATGCAGTTATATTTAATGCATTACAGCTTTAATGCGGTTATATTTAATGCAGTTATATTTAATGCAGTTATATGTAATGCGTTACATCTTTAATGCAGTTATATTTAATGCGTTACATCTTTAATGCGGTTATATTTATTGCATTACATCTTTAATGAAGTTATATTTAATGCATTACAGCTTTAATGCGGTTATATTTAATGCATTACATCTTTAATGCAGTTATATTTAATGCGTTACATCTTTAATGCGTACATCTTTAATGCGGTTATATTTAATGCGGTTATATTTAATGCAGTTATATTTAATGCTGTTATATGTAATGCGTTACATCTTTAATGCAGTTATTTTTAATGCGTTACATCTTTAATGCGGTTATATTTAATGCATTACAACTTTAATGCGGTTATATTTAATGCATTACATCTTTAATGAAGTTATATTTAATGCGTTACATCTTTAATGCAGTTATATTTAATGCAGTTATATTTAATGCGTTACATCTTTAATGTAGTTATATTTAAGGCGTTACAGCTTTAATGCAGTTATATTTAATGCGTTACAGCTTTAATGCAGTTATATTTAATGCGTTACATCTTTAATGCAGTTATATTTCATGCGTTATAGCTTTAATGCAGTTATATTTAATGCGTTACATCTTTAATGCAGTTATATTTAATGCGTTACAGCTTTAATGCAGTTATATTTAATGCGTTACATCTTTAATGCGGTTATATTTAATGCGTTACAGCTTTAATGCAGTTATATTTAATGCGTTACATCTTTAATGCGGTTATATTTAAGGCGTTACAGCTTTAATGCAGTTATATTTAATGCGTTACAGCTTTAATGCAGTTATATTTAATGCGTTACATCTTTAATGCATTTATATTTAATGCAGTTATATTTAATGCATTACAGCTTTAATGCAGTTATTTTTAATGCGTTACATCTTTAATGCGGTTATATTTAATGCGTTACAGCTTTAATGCAGTTATATTTAATGCAGTTATATTTAATGCATTACATCATTAATGCCGTTATTTTTAATGCGTTACATCTTTAATGCAGTTATATTTAATGCGTTACAGCTTTAATGCGGTTATATTTAATGCATTACATCTTTAATGCAGTTATATTTAATGCGTTACAGCTTTAATGCAATTATATTTAATGCGTTACATCTTTAATGCGGTTATATTTAATGCGTTACATCTTTAATGCAGTTATATTTAATGCGCTACATCTTTAATGCAGTTAGATTTAATGCAGTTATATTTAATGCGTTACATCTTTAATGCGGTTATATTTAAGGCGTTACAGCTTTAATGCAGTTATATTTAATGCGTTACAGCTTTAATGCAGTTATATTTAATGCGTTACATCTTTAATGCATTTATATTTCATGCATTATAGCTTTAATGTAGTTATATTTAATGCGTTACATCTTTAATGCAGTTATATTTAAGGCGTTACAGCTTTAATGCAGTTATATTTAATGCGTTACAGCTTTAATGCAGTTATATTTAATGCGTTACATCTTTAATGCAGTTATATTTCATGCGTTATAGCTTTAATGCAGTTATATTTAATGCGTTACATCTTTAATGCAGTTATATTTAATGCGTTACAGCTTTAATGCAGTTATATTTAATGCGTTACATCTTTAATGCGGTTATATTTAATGCGTTACAGCTTTAATGCAGTTATATTTAATGCGTTACATCTTTAATGCGGTTATATTTAAGGCGTTACAGCTTTAATGCAGTTATATTTAATGCGTTACAGCTTTAATGCAGTTATATTTAATGCGTTACATCTTTAATGCATTTATATTTAATGCAGTTATATTTAATGCATTACAGCTTTAATGCAGTTATTTTTAATGCGTTACATCTTTAATGCGGTTATATTTAATGCGTTACAGCTTTAATGCAGTTATATTTAATGCAGTTATATTTAATGCATTACATCATTAATGCCGTTATTTTTAATGCGTTACATCTTTAATGCAGTTATATTTAATGCGTTACAGCTTTAATGCGGTTATATTTAATGCATTACATCTTTAATGCAGTTATATTTAATGCGTTACAGCTTTAATGCAATTATATTTAATGCGTTACATCTTTAATGCGGTTATATTTAATGCGTTACATCTTTAATGCAGTTATATTTAATGCGCTACATCTTTAATGCAGTTAGATTTAATGCAGTTATATTTAATGCGTTACATCTTTAATGCGGTTATATTTAAGGCGTTACAGCTTTAATGCAGTTATATTTAATGCGTTACAGCTTTAATGCAGTTATATTTAATGCGTTACATCTTTAATGCATTTATATTTCATGCATTATAGCTTTAATGTAGTTATATTTAATGCGTTACATCTTTAATGCAGTTATATTTAAGGCGTTACAGCTTTAATGCAGTTATATTTAATGCGTTACAGCTTTAATGCAGTTATATTTAATGCGTTACATCTTTAATGCAGTTATATTTCATGCGTTATAGCTTTAATGCAGTTATATTTAATGCGTTACATCTTTAATGCAGTTATATTTAATGCGTTACAGCTTTAATGCAGTTATATTTAATGCGTTACATCTTTAATGCGGTTATATTTAATGCGTTACAGCTTTAATGCAGTTATATTTAATGCGTTACATCTTTAATGCGGTTATATTTAAGGCGTTACAGCTTTAATGCAGTTATATTTAATGCGTTACAGCTTTAATGCAGTTATATTTAATGCGTTACATCTTTAATGCATTTATATTTAATGCAGTTATATTTAATGCATTACAGCTTTAATGCAGTTATTTTTAATGCGTTACATCTTTAATGCGGTTATATTTAATGCGTTACAGCTTTAATGCAGTTATATTTAATGCAGTTATATTTAATGCATTACATCATTAATGCCGTTATTTTTAATGCGTTACATCTTTAATGCAGTTATATTTAATGCGTTACAGCTTTAATGCGGTTATATTTAATGCATTACATCTTTAATGCAGTTATATTTAATGCATTACAGCTTTAATGCATTACATCTTTAATGCAGTTATATTTAATGCGTTACATCTTTAATGCGTTACATCTTTAATGCGGTTATATTTAATGCGGTTATATTTAATGCAGTTATATTTAATGCAGTTATATGTAATGCGTTACATCTTTAATGCAGTTATTTTTAATGCGTTACATCTTTAATGCGGTTATATTTAATGCATTACAGCTTTAATGCGGTTATATTTAATGCATTACATCTTTAATGAAGTTATATTTAATGCGTTACATCTTTAATGCAGTTATATTTAATGCAGTTATATTTAATGCGTTACAGCTTTAATGCAGTTATTTTTAATGCGTTACATCTTTAATGCGGTTATATTTAATGCATTACAGCTTTAATGCGGTTATATTTAATGCGCTACATCTTTAATGCAGTTATATTTAATGCAGTTATATTTAATGCAGTTATATATAATGCGTTACATCTTTAATGCAGTTATATTTAATGCAGTTATATTTAATGCGTTACATCTTTAATGCGGTTATATTTAAGGCGTTACAGCTTTAATGCAGTTATATTTAATGCGTTACAGCTTTAATGCAGTTATATTTAATGCGTTACATCTTTAATGCATTTATATTTCATGCGTTATAGCTTTAATGTAGTTATATTTAATACGTTACATCTTTAATGCAGTTATATTTAAGGCGTTACAGCTTTAATGCAGTTATATTTAAGGCGTTACAGCTTTAATGCAGTTATATTTAATGCGTTACATCTTTAATGCATTTATATTTCATGCGTTATAGCTTTAATGCAGTTATATTTAATGCGTTACATCTTTAATGCAGTTATATTTAATGCGTTACAGCTTTAATGCAGTTATATTTAAGGCGTTACAGCTTTAATGCAGTTATATTTAATGCGTTACAGCTTTAATGCAGTTATATTTAATGCGTTACATCTTTAATGCATTTATATTTCATGCGTTATAGCTTTAATGTAGTTATATTTAATGCGTTACATCTTTAATGCGGTTATATTTAATGCGTTACAGCTGTAATGCGGTTATATTTAATGCGTTACATCTTTAATGCAGTTACATTTAATGCAGTTATATTTAATGCGTTACATCATTAATGCAGTTACATTTAATGCGCTATATCTTTAATGCGGTTATATTTAATGCAGTTATATTTTATGCGGTTATATTTAATGCGGTTATATTTAATGCGTTACATCTTTAATGCAGTTATATTTAATGCGCTATATCTTTAATGCAGTTATATTTAATGCGTTACAGCTTTAATGCAGTTATATTTAATGCAGTTATATTTAATGCGTTACATCATTAATGCAGTTATATTTAATGCGCTATATCTTTAATGCAGTTATATTTAATGCGGTTATATTTAATGCAGTTATATTTAATGCGTTACATCATTAATGCAGTTATATTTAATGCACTATATCTTTAATGCAGTTATATTTAATGCAGTTATATTTAATGCGGTTATATTTAATGCAGTTATATTTAATGCGTTACATCTTTAATGCAGTTATATTTAATGCGCTATATCTTTAATGCGGTTATATTCAATGCATTACATCTTTAATGCAGTTATATTTAATGCAGTTATATTTAATGCGTTACATCATTAATGCAGTTATATTTAATGCGCTATATCTTTAATGCAGTTATATTTAATGCGTTTATATTTAATGCAGTTATATTTAATGCGTTACATCATTAATGCAGTTATATTTAATGCACTATATCTTTAATGCAGTTATATTTAATGCAGTTATATTTAATGCGGTTATATTTAATGCAGTTATATTTTATGCGGTTATATTTAATGCGGTTATATTTAATGCGTTACATCTTTAATGCAGTTATATTTAATGCGCTATATCTTTAATGCGGTTATATTTAATGCGTTACAGCTTTAATGCAGTTATATTTAATGCAGTTATATTTAATGCATTACATCATTAATGCAGTTATTTTTAATGCGTTACATCTTTAATGCAGTTATATTTAATGCGTTACAGCTTTAATGCGGTTATATTTAATGCATTACATCTTTAATGCAGTTATGTTTAATGCAGTTATATTTAATGCGTTACATCTTTAATGCGTTACATCTTTAATGCGGTTATATTTAATGCGGTTATATTTAATGCAGTTATATGTAATGCATTACAGCTTTAATGCGGTTATATTTAATGCATTACATCTTTAATGCTGTTATGTTTAATGCAGTTATATTTAATGCGTTACATCTTTAATGCGGTTATATCTAATGCAGTTATATTTAATGCAGTTATATGTAATGCGTTACATCTTTAATGCAGTTATATTTAATGCATTATATTTAATGCGGTTATATTTAATGCGGTTATATTTAATGCAGTTATATTTAATGCGTTACATCTTTAATGCAGTTATATTTAATGCGTTACATCTTTAATGCAGTTATATTTAATGCAGTTATATTTAATGCGTTACATCTTTAATGCGTTACATCTTTAATGCGGTTATATTTAATGCAGTTATATTTAATGTAGTTATATGTAATGCGTTACATCTTTAATGCAGTTATATTTAATGCAGTTATATTTAATGCGGTTATATTTAATGCGGTTATATTTAATGCGGTTATATTTAATGCGATTATATTTAATGCGTTACATCTTTAATGCAGTTATATTTAATGCAGTTATATTTAATGCGTTACATCTTTAATGCAGTTATATTTAATGCGGTTATATTTAATGCGGTTATATTTAATGCAGTTATATTTAATGCGTTACATCTTTAATGCAGTTATATTTAATGCAGTTATATTTAATGCGTTACATATTTAATGCAGTTATATTTAATGCAGTTATATTTAATGCGTTACATCTTTAATGCAGTTATATTTAATGCAGTTATATTTAATGTGTTACATCTTTAATGCAGTTATATTTAATGCAGTTATATTTAATGCGTTACATCTTTAATGCAGTTATATTTAATGCAGTTATATTTAATGCGGTCATATTTAATGCGGTCATATTTAATGCGTTACATCTTTAATGCAGTTATATTTAATGCAGTTATATTTAATGTGTTACATCTTTAATGCAGTTATATTTAATGCAGTTATATTTAATGCGTTACATCTTTAATGCAGTTATATTTAATGCAGTTATATTTAATGCGGTTATATTTAATGCGGTTATATTTAATGCGGTTATATCTTTAATGCAGTTATATTTAATGCAGTTATATTTAATGCGTTACATCTTTAATGCAGTTATATTTAATGCGGTTATATTTAATGCGGTCATATTTAATGCGGTCATATTTAATGCGGTCATATTTAATGCGTTACATCTTTAATGCAGTTATATTTAATGCAGTTATATTTAATGCGTTACATCTTTAATGCAGTTATATTTAATGCGGTTATATTTAATGCGGTTATATTTAATGCAGTTATATTTAATGCGTTACATCTTTAATGCAGTTATATTTAATGCAGTTATATTTAATGCGTTACATCTTTAATGCAGTTATATTTAATGCAGTTATATTTAATGCGGTCATATTTAATGCGGTTATATTTAATGCAGTTATATTTAATGCGTTACATCTTTAATGCAGTTATATTTAATGCAGTTATATTTAATGCGTTACATCTTTAATGCAGTTATATTTAATGTGGTTATATTTAATGCGGTTATATTTAATGCGGTTATATTTAATGCAGTTATATTTAATGCGTTACATCTTTAATGCAGTTATATTTAATGCGGTTATATTTAATGCGGTTATATTTAATGCGGTTATATTTAATGCAGTTATATTTAATGCGTTACATCTTTAATGCAGTTATATTTAATGCAGTTATATTTAATGCGTTACATCTTTAATGCAGTTATATTTAATGCAGTTATATTTAATGCGGTCATATTTAATGCGTTACATCTTTAATGCAGTTATATTTAATGCAGTTACAACAATGTGACAAAAAACACAAACGTTTAAATAAAATGTATTACCATCTATTTGCATTAGTTTATATCCAGACATGTGTATGCTTTAGTCAGCTATGTTGTATATTTCACAGTAGTGAGAGATTTGAGAAAAATATCTTCATGCGGTCACGAGAAACGAATCAGAAACGCATCTGATTTTAATTCATTTTTTATCCTCACAGTAATACGTATTTTTGTCGTTTTGTTTAGATAATGATCAAGTGATCGGTGTGTGTGTGTGTGTGTGTGTGTGTGTGTGTGTGTGTGTGTGACGAGTTTCTTTGAGGATTTAAACGAGCGTAAAATCGCAAAATACAAGCAAAAATATCACTGAATCACTAGTTTGCCCTAATTTCACATTAAAGACCCTCAGCAGAAGTGATCTGCCCCTTGAAGACGTGTGACAGCTCTGTGAATCACAAAAGTCTGTTAAATAAGTAAATATATATTATGTGCAGCGCTAGCGCATCAGAGAATGCTGCTGCGGTTTACACACACCCGCGGCTATTTTTAGCCTTCACTGATTATGCAAAAAAAAAAAAAACGGTATCGGATGGGCCGATACTGAGATTTCCGGTATCGGAATCAGACCAGATATCGGTCCCTACTTTAAATATTGAGTTTTCATTCAGTATCAATTTTAAAAACTATTGGCCGATTAATTGTTATCAGCTTGTCTTCCCAACTTAGTTATCGATCTGCAAAATCCTATATCGGTCAACCTCTAGTCTGAAACGCAACTGTCCTCACGTTCCGCCGCTGAACAACAACTGCGAGTAAACGTCCCGTCTCTTTTGAAGAAATGTAAGCTGTAAGTACGTACATTAATCTTTAACAACGCAATCAAACTGCAGAGTAGCCAAGACAACTGCGATACAACGTCGTCCACCATCTTGTTCTGGACTGAGTGGGTCACATGACTGCGATTTTAGTCACATGACTAAAAATGCGTCATAGTTTTCAAAAGCATCTGTTTTCAGTCCACACTACAACGTGAAAACGGCATTTTCAAATGTATCCACTTCGTAGTGCGTTTCAAAAAGATAAACGGCGAGAAAAAGATGCGTTTTCAAACAAAAACCTATTAGTGTGGACCAAGCCTAAGTATTATGCAATATACGTGGAGTAGTTTTTGCACATCCTGTTCATATACACAAATTTGGTAAAAAATTTTGAAGGTAAAAAATGCTTTTTTTAAGCTACTATGTATCATTGTATATATATAAATATATGTGTGCATATAAATGACAATAACTAAACTCATCCTCCCTTGTGTTAATTTAGTGCAAAACTGTAGAGAAACATGCCTTTTTATTTTTTATTTAAGGGCTGTAAAATACTGAATCTACTTGGCTACGATGGCTGTTTGCATGAAATTATGGTTCCTCAGATTAAAAAAAAAATCCCTTAAGAGCCATTTCAGAGCAAACACATAATTATCAAGATACCATCATGCAAGCTGAAAAATATCGAGATCTAATTTTTGAAGCCATATCGCCCCACCCTAGTGTCCAGCAACAGCAGTGAAACTCCCCCGTCGGATGGAAGCCAGTGGAACATTCCGTCATGCGTCTCGCTCCACACAGTCTCAGAGGTCAACAACAGATCAGCACCATTCTGGCTGCAGTAGGTGTGTTTAGGACGTGAGTGTAAGGTGACACCGACACAAACACTCTCACAGGCCCGACACACTGAAAACACACACAACTGCCTCTGAACATTATCAATCAAAACCTCAGCAAATCTGTTCCTGTCTTCATCTCTGATCTTATGTATTCAAAATAGATGTGTGTTCAAGATACATGTTCAATAAATGCTCTTGTTTGTGTTTATGGTACAATAGACTCTCATGATATGAACAGAACTTCTAGAACTCACCAGAAACAACCACACTGATAAACAAATGACAATTAAACCACGCAGTGAAAATTCAAGCATTATAAGATCTGGTTTTAAGATAGTACAGTTATAATATCCATGTTTACACATGAAATAAATGATCTCTCTGCTAATACTGTTAATTATGCAGGGGACCCTCTAACTTAAAAATACTGATTTTAAAAAATGTACTTTTTCATCACTTTGGTCACATTTTAGCATTTTTTTTATTTATAAATTCATGTATTTTATCAATAAATATGATGTCTTGAAAATGCATATATTATACTGAATTTATGTTTATATATGTTAACATGCATCTTTTGTACTATTTACAAGTAATTTTACTGATATATAGAACAAGTGCTAAAACGGTACTGTCTCTTTAAGAATAGCGGCAGTTCAGCGAGCACGTATTAAAGAGGGTGGAGTTGCATTAGTGCGTTGTGCGATTTTAATGAAATGTTTCTAGTTTTGTTGTTTTTGATGAACAGCTGACTGTAGAACAGAAAGGATATTAAAAGAGACTTTATTCAATGACAAATGGACTGTGTGGATCTTGTCTTTGGACAAACAGAACGAGTCAAACCAAACTTTTCCTCTCAACACGCAGTGAAAGGATCTCGCTGTTGAACTTCTTCACCACTATACTAGCCAATCACAGACATTTTTAGACACATAGTGCAAGATTTGGTCACATAATTGAGTGATTCAAAGGAAGACTGCGATGCATCGGAAAATCTATATTTTTACGCAGCCTTAGTTAAATATAAGCATCATTAACTCCGTTAAAGAGGTCATGACCCAACCTGACATCTCACAAACTTCCTCCAGCTCAACTTCATTCGTGCTGTTTTCAGAGTCTGGCATCACTCCGCCTCATGTCAAGAAATACTCCAGGTTCAAAACACGATGAAGAATAATTACAAAATGATTACAGTGAGGCACTAAAAGTAAACAGGACCACTGCATAAACATGAACACACCGACTGAAAACACATAAACATTATGGGCCCTATTTTAAGAGCGCCATAAGTCATACGTGTAAATCCAGCGGGCATGGCCATGAAGTTTTGGTCTTTTCATTCAAGCGTGTGCAAAGTCTAGGCGCAAGTGGGTTTGGTGAAGTTACATGCGATGTGCTGATGGGCCGGGTCAAGTGCGTCCTGTTCTACAGTCCATTCCATCAAGCACCAGCGATACAAACAAACATGTAAATGAACTGTGTGCAATGAATTACTGCAGTTCTTTTGTGTATTAACTGGGTTTCTGTTGATGTCAGGCATATTTCTATAACAGTGACACGCCCCTTTCATACGCATGGAGATGTGATTGTCGACAGGATATGGATGTACGCTCAGTTAAATTAGAATATACAGTTGAAGTCAGAAGTTGACATACACTTGGGTTGAAGTCATTAAAACTCATTTTTTAACCGCTCCTCAGATTTAATATTAGAAAACTATAGTTTTGGCGAGTCTTTTAGGACATCTACTTTGTGCGTGACACGAGTAATTATTCCATCAATTGTTTACAGACCGATTGTGTAACTGTTAATTGACTATAACACAATTCCAGTGGGTCAGAAGTGTACATGCACTAAGTTAACTGTGCCTTTAAGCAGCTTGGAAAACTCCAGAAAATTATGTAAATCCTTATTCATCTTCTGATTGGCTAATTGGAGTCAATTGGAGGTGTACCTGTGGATGTATTTTAAGTCCTTCAAACTCAGTGTCTCTTGTTTGATATCATGAGAAATCAGACCAGACCTCAAAAAACTATTGTGGACCTCCACAAATCTCGTTCATCCTTTGGAGCAATTTCCAAACTCCTGAAAGTGCCACGTTCATCTGTACAAACAATAGTACGGAAGTATAAACACCATGTGACCACACAGTCATCACACCGCTCAGGAAGGAGACGCCATCATGTGACCACACAGTCATCACACCGCTCAGGAAGGAGACGCCATCATGTGACCACACAGTCATCACACCGCTCAGGAAGGAGACGCCATCGTGTGACCACACAGTCATCACACCGCTCAGGAAGGAGATGCCATCGTGTGACCACACAGTCATCACACCGCTCAGGAAGGAGACGCCATCATGTGACCACACAGTCATCACACCGCTCAGGAAGGAGACGCCATCATGTGACCACACAGTCATCACACCGCTCAGGAAGGAGACTCCATCATGTGACCACACAGTCATCATACCGCTCAGGAAGGAGACGCCATCATGTGACCACACAGTCATCACACCGCTCAGGAAGGAGACGCCATCATGTGACCACACAGTCATCATACCACTCAGGAAGGAGACGCCATCATGTGACCACACAGTCATCACACCGCTCAGGAAGGAGACGCCATCATGTGACCACACAGTCATCACACCGCTCAGGAAGGAGACGCCATCATGTGACCACACAGTCATCACACCGCTCAGGAAGGAGACGCCATCGTGTGACCACACAGTCATCATACCGCTCAGGAAGGAGACGCCATCGTGTGACCACACAGTCATCATACCGCTCAGGAAGGAGACGCCATCATGTGACCACACAGTCATCATACCGCTCAGGAAGGAGACGCCATCATGTGACCACACAGTCATCATACCGCTCAGGAAGGAGACGCCATCATGTGACCACACAGGCATCATACCGCTCAGGAAGGAGACGCCATCATGTGACCACACAGTCATCACACCGCTCAGGAAGGAGATGCCATCATGTGACCACACAGTCATCACACCGCTCAGGAAGGAGACGCCATCATGTGACCACACAGTCATCATACCGCTCAGGAAGGAGACGCCATCATGTGACCACACAGTCATCATACCGCTCAGGAAGGAGACGCCATCGTGTGACCACACAGTCATCATACCACTCAGGAAGGAGACGCCATCATGTGACCACACAGTCATCATACCGCTCAGGAAGGAGACGCCATCACGTGACCACACAGCCATCATACCGCTCAGGAAGGAGACGCATTCTGTCTCCTAGAGATGAACGTAGTTTGTGTGAAAAGTGCAAATCAATCCCAGAACAACAGCAAAGGACCTTGTGAAGATGCTGGAGGAAACAGGTGGACGAGTATCTAGATCCACAGCAAAACGAGTCCTATATGGACATCACCTGAAAGGCTGCTCAGCAAGGAAGAAGCCGCTGCTCCAAAACCACCATAATAAAGCCAGACTACAGTTTGTAAGTGCACATGGGGACAAAGATCTTACTTTTGGGGAAATGTCCTCTGGTCTGATGAAACAATGAACTGTTTGGCCACAATGACCATCGTTATGTTTGGAGGGAAAAGGGTGAAGAACAGCATCCCAACCGTGAAGCATGGGGGTGCAGCATCATGTTGTGGGGGTGCAGCATCATGTTGTGGGGGTGCAGCAGGAGGGACTGGTGCACTTCACTAAATAGATGATGACATCATGAGGAAGGGACATTAAGTGGATATATTGAAGCAACATCTCAAGACATCAGCCAGGAAGTTAAAGCTCGTCACAAATGGGTCTTCCAAATGGACAATGCCCCAAGCACACCTCCAAAGTTGTGGCACAAGGGCTTAAAGACACAAAGTCAAGGTATTGGAGCGGCCATCACAAATCCCTTGTGTGCGAGCAAGGAGTCCTCCAAACCTGACTCCGTTACTCCAGTGCTGTCTGCAGGAATGGGACAAAATTCCAGCAACTTATTGAGAGAAGCTTCTGGAAGGATCCCCAAAACATTTGACCCAAGTTAAACAATTTAAAGGCAACATTACCAAATACTAAAAGTGCATGTAAACTTTTGACCCGCTGGGAATGTGATGAAAGAAATAAAAGCTGAAATAAATAATTCTCCCCACTATTATTCTGACATTTCACAATCTTAAAATAAAGTCGTGATCCGAACAGACCCAAGACAGGGAATGATTTCTACGATTAAATGTCAGGAACTGAGTTTATATGTATTATAAGTGCATGTAAACAACTGTAAGTATTATGAATCACTTTCATCTCCTGACACACAGATCATGTCTAGTATTAGCAGTGATTGCATCGACACACTTCACTTCTAACGGCTGACTTTTATTATGAAAAATTTTACTCATTTATTGAAACGTGAAAAAATTAAACCAAAAATATTTCTTAATTCAAAAAACACTAAAATCACAAAACTAAAATATAATAAAAATAATGAAGTGGTCCACAAAATCAGATAAAATCTAAACATTTTATTCTTTCCTTCCACCTTAAAATCCCTCACCGACAACAGGTGGAAAAACACCAATGTACATGAGTTTGCCCCCTTCACCTCCGCTGTAAGTGCCGCACTGTAACCCAGTAAAACCATCTAGCAACCACCAACAACACACAATCAACTGCATAGCAACAAACTAACACCCGCTCCGAAGGCAATAGCGATGCCATAGCAACACCCTAGCAACCACCTAGAACACCCAGGCATCATGCCAGCATGAATAAACACCACTTACGATATCTTCAGAAAATGTCACAGTCTAGTTGATTGACGCGTCAGTTGTTCTGAAGAGACGACGAGTCAAATTTAAACTCTTTCCCAAATACAGACACAAATCCTGCAATCAATCAAACAATGATTTCATCTGTTATCTGTATGTTTGCAGGTCAGTCACCCGTGAGCTGAAACTCCACGTCTAGAACAGAAGCAGAACGGAGAGTAAAGACACACCTGTTCATGTTGTTACAAACCCGAAGGACTTTCTTTAGTTTCTGCAGAAGACAAAAGGAGAATTTTGCAGCTCTTTTCCAAACAACGGCAGTCCGCACCAGACATCCATCAAACCATCAAAAGAACCATTTAAGAACCATAAAAGAGTCCGTGTGACTCGTGCGCGATATTCCAAGCAACCTGAAGTCATACGGCAGCTTCATGCATGAAACAGACACAAACTGAAGTAGTTATTCACTGACGATCCACCCACTGCTGCAGCACACACATCTCATTTGCATACCCAATTTAAATGTCATAAACAAACACAAGAGACACGGTTTGAACACTGCAAATGAAATACTTGACACTTTTATGGTCATTTTTTGTAATAGTCTGAGCTCAACAGCATCCGCCTCCTTTAACGTTCAATATACAGAAACAGCCCAGATATTCTTCAAATAATTAACCCGTTGCGTGCCACAGATAAAGATAACAGCTGCGGTTTGGGTCGACATGAGGGTGCGTAAATGTTGAAAGAATGTTCTACTCCTTTAAATCTGACAATCCAGCATGCAGAACGGTAAAGTTCCCCTTCTATTATTATATTTGCACACGGATCTGATCAGAAACCGCATCAGCTGTTTTTCCAACACAATGCTTCATTTACATATTAAAATCATATATTTACGTGTCTGACGTCACCAGATATTCAAAGGCACACTGTATCTAGTGTTTGACACGACAAATAATCTGCAATGTCAAACTGCACATGACAAAATCCCTGAGCAGCCGAATAGAGAGAAGACCCCCATCATTTCCAATCATTTCTGTTTTTCGGATGCTCATTCCCCATCCACCCATCCTGTCTGTCTCTCTCTCTGTCTGTCTGCCTGTCTGTCTCTCTGTGCGTGTGAGGTCGTCTCACCCATCGCCTGATGATGATCTAGATGTTCATTGCGGATGAAGGAGGCACTTCGGTCCCGCTGGAGGTGAAAGTAAACGTCCGGAGCTCCGTTCGCTCGGTGAGGGGCGGATGGGCCGTCAGCGTCGGTCGGGCGGTGATGGGGGTGAACCGCGCTGCTGTCGGGTGTTGCCTGTTTTTGAATCCATCCTGATGCGGAGGAGAATCACTCTCGGTTTGTTTTTACGCGTTACGCTTCGAGCTCCTCCTCCTCTGTCCGTATTTCTCCGTTAACGGTGGCCAGAAGTCTCGTTTTTATGCGCCTAAATGACGCTTTTCCGCCCCCGCAGTGCTCGGTGTCTGACTGTACCGGGGGTGCAGAGACCCGCAGCTCCGCCCTCCCGGACCACCGACATCAACAGTCGTAAACACACACCGAGTGCGACGACCAGCGGTTCACACGGACACTTCATCACAAGCGCTCTCATCTCACATATCAATATTCCTGTAAACTACATTATTATTAGTGTAAAGTAGGTGTGCACGATCATTAAAACGGATTATCGAACAATAGAAAACAAAAAAAGTCCTTAAAATCAAATATATTTATAAATATTGGGCGTGACTTCATTTTATTAATGAGTGTTGATTGGATTGTGAAGAGAGGGCTTGATGACGTCAGACGAAATTGAAAGCCGTTTCAGAGGCGGCGCAAGTTATTCAATTCTGTTGAAAGATAATGAAGACAAACTCCCCTTTAAACTTTATTATAATGTACTTTAGTGAATGTTACATCCGGAACAAATCATGTCAATCATGAGTTCATGAAGTTATTTAAATTGTTTTTGCCACCAGGGTCTTTCAGTTATAGGCTACGTGCCAATTGTGAATGTTTTCCAGGAAATTCAGGCAAAACATTTCCCAAAAAGTCATTTGGAACACCAAAGGAGAATTTAGATTGTAACTCAAACACTTTTCCTGAGATAGAAGCAAAGAGGTCTGGAATAATGTATAATAGTGAATAGAAAATCTTTAATTATAGATGATTGGTGGCATAAATAATAATAATAACTTTATTTATATAGCACCTTTTAGCAATTTAGCACAAAGTGCTTCACAAAAAACTCAGTAAAACACAGGTACAAAAATTATATATATATATATATATATGTGTATATAACAATTACAAAGTAGTAAAAGCAAGTTTATACAAATGAGATTTCAAACGAGACACAGATTCAGCAGATCTAATATCACAGGGCAGGTTGTTCTATAATCGAGGGGCGTTCACTACAAGCACACTATCATCTTTAGTTTTGCATCTGGAGGTGGGAACAGCCAACCGTTCATGACCAGAAGATGTATGAGGTCGAACTGTTTCATAAGTTCTGTTAAATAATCAGTTGCCAACACATGTAATGCCTTAAATGTAATGAACAAACTCTTAAAATCAACTCTAATATGAATTGGTCACCAATGCAAAGAAGCTAAAACTGGAGTAATATGATTAAAAGACATTTTGCACTGATTGTAGTCGTGCTAAAACAGGACATTACAATAATCAAAGCGAGATTAATTAAAAGCATGAATAAGCTTCTCTGTATCCCTAAAACTCAAAACACGTCTCACCTTGGAAATGTTCCTTTAATTGATCAAAACAAGACTGAACCAACTTCCTGTCGTGATATTCAAACTTTAAAGTGGATATTCGGGACTACTCGATTAAGTGCTGAATCTGATTTAATACATGAACGATTATGACAACTTCTGTTTAATCTGAATGTAACTGCTGAAAATGACATGCCATCTGATTTCTGCTGTACACGCTTGAAGAACACTTCAACTAGACGGATCATTGAGATTCTGCAAATATAACTGTAGGTCATCTGCATAGCAATGAAAATTCATCTTGTATTCTCGACTCACAGAACTAAGAGGTAACACATATAGAGAAAACTAAATTGGCCCTAGTACGGATCTTTGCGGAACACCAAAAGTAATCTCATCTCCAACAGACACTACTAATGTCCTCTTTGACCAATAGGACACAAATCAGTGTAAAGTGTAAAGGGACACGGTCACAGGGACATGTTATGGATAAAGACAAACTCATTTCTGTTGTTGAAATAGTTAAAATGGTGAGGTTTATAGTAAAGTTATTAAAGTATACCAGTAAAAGAACGTTTAAAATAGACATTGACGTATATCCAGAGTCAGATTTATCACTGTCAGTTCACATATGTCAAATGTTTAATAATGGTGTAGAAAGAGCTGAACATGTTTTTTAATTGTAATTTGGCGCAGACCTTTTGGAACGATGCATACGGTACAAATATATCCGTCAATCCTATTATTTATTGGAATATTGTCAACTTTGGTATAACTGAGGTATTTGTGCTCTTTTGTTTGTACATAAATGCAGATTCTTCAAAACACCGGCCCAACTACACGCATGAAATATGCGTTTCCATAGAAACTGAACTCATTTTGATGTTATTCTGTGCTCATTTCTATGCTGATGCACAAGTTGGTATACTGTATTCTCAGGACCATTTGTTTCTTAATAATTTGCCTTTTTATTGTATGTTGCGAAATACAAATATAAAAGCAAAGCTGTAAATTCATTTATTATAGCACTGCTTGCGTCCTCATGAGCGCCGGTTCAGATCGGGATTAATTCAAAGACTTGGAAAGTGTGAGCTATAAGAATACCAGTTACAGTCGGATCTCCTTCGTTCAGTCGTTTTAATTGTAAAAGTGCATTATTTACAGGATTGTTCCCCTTTCCAGGGATAAAATGAATCATCATCAGCCATCACACTTGAGACGACTGGATGCACAGATCTGATTGGCCGATGTGGTATAAATATATCTCATCGATATTTAGGAATATCGTTGCATTTGCCATTAAGAAAAAGCAAATGCTCAGTTTATCTTCCTTCATCATTCCTGCGTGTGACCTGTGAGGTCAATTTACATTTGACTTTACCGTCAAACAAATATGAAATAAAACACTTTTTAAAAGCAATTATTTAATCAGAATACACAGTTAAAGCCCACCAAAGGAGAAAGATGCTTCTGCAGCAGAATTGTGGTTTATTTTAGCAGCGTTTAGAATCAGACGTCTTCCGGTCTTGGACTCCTGGTGCAGTTTTATGGCAGAAGAATAATAAACAGCACAGACGACACATTGTGAAATCAAAGCCTCTATTGTTTATTACAGAAAGGCACCAGAAACACAAAGAACTCTCATAACAGTTCCTGCAAATAAACTGTAACCTGTGCAGGATTCACCACTGATCCCCGCAGTCAAACTCCACAGAAGATCAAATACAATGACTTTAAAATGCTAAGAAATAAGAAATGAATATTATACGGTTATAAAAAGTCAATGATGTCCATCCAGCAATTGTACACACAGAAAATAAATGCCGTAAAGTTTTATGCCTGATACTGGTCGATAAAAATACGTGAATCACAAACATTTGCACTTTTCCCATTGATACAGTCCGACAAACCACTTCATTAATGGTTCTATTAAAGGGATCGTTCACTCGAAAATCCTGTCATTATTTACCCAATCTAATGTCATTCCAAACCTGTATGTGGTTATATTATCTGTGGATCACAAAAGGAAAATCTGGAAGTATCTGCTCTTTTACAACAGTTCATGATGCCTGTCAAGCTCCAAAAATGACAAAAAAGTGCCATAAAAGTGCTTCACATCACTCCAAGCAATGTTGTGTTAGTCACATGACAACTCTGTGTGAGGAAATGACATTCTTTTGATGTCACACGCAACAAACTACAGCATTCAGGTTTGGAACGACGTGAGTGTGAGTAAAGGATGTCAGAATATTCATTTTTAGGTGAAATACCCCCCCCCCCCCCCCCCCCCCCCCAAAAAAAATAGTTTAATCTCACTGACTAGACTGATACCTGTTCACAACTGTAAAAAAATATTCTATACATGGTTTGTGTGTTTTCTGCCTGTGATCCACATCATTAATCAGTTGATAAATCATGCTGAAAGCAGTGTTCCTATTGGACAAACTGAATGACCCTCCCATTTCTCTGCGTTTTGATTGGTCTCTTCACTGAGGTCCGAGTTCTACAGGCAGGCCCTGGCCGTCACCGTAGTCCGTCCCCCAGAGCCGGTAGAACTGCGTGAAGTCCACGTACGGCGGCACGCGTCCGGTTTCATCGGGCTGAGCGCCCTGACTTCCTCTCTGTCGAAACAAACTGCCATCACCGGAGCTGGAGCTGGAGCTCTGAGTGTGTGTGTTGGTCGACTGCAGCGTCGCTGTCGGGCTCTGACTGAGGGGAGGAGCACACACAGACAGGAGGGCGGGGTCAGGGACAGCAGGAGGGGTGGGGTCAGGAAGAGGGGCGGGGTCAGGGAGCTCATTTATGGGCAGTAAGGCATCTCCAGTCATGGGAATCAGTGGTGTCATTAGACTAAAGTTAATTGGGGGGGCCGTGGAGAGACATTTACATGTTATTTGTGTGTCTATATACATATTCATGAAGAAAATAATTCAAGGAATGTTCCGGGTTCAGTAAATGTTAAGTAATGATTTGGACTCGTCCAAAGCAAAAAAGCCACAAATATTGTCGATTCAGCGTAATCTGAAGCCGAAATATTCCTTAAATCAAGATACATTAAAGAAGACATCATCAGGTACAGTCGTGTACATTAAGGCTGCAACAAAAACTATTTTATGTAATCGATTAATTGTTTGTTCGTAGTGTGTATAAAGAAAACCACAAAGTGGCATAGACAACGGCGGGTCTAATTTGGGTAGACCCAGGCTCACCCTGGCACACGCTTGTCTACACCCAAATTAGACCCAGTCCCACCCAGAATATTAAGGTACATTCACACGGGTAAAACTAAATCTGTTACACGTCCGGTTTTGTGAGGAAAAAACACTGTGGCATAATTAACAGAGATCATCACTTCTGCCTGAAACACACACGTGTCATTTAGCGAATGTCACGCCAATACAGGACGCTTGAGCATATTGAGCATTTCATCACAGGACGCGGGTCCTCGTCTCACCGTCCGAACTTTTTATGCGTTAATTAGAGACACAAAGCCAGCAATACGGGATGTTTCGCTCTCTGCTAAAATACAGCACCCCAAGATAAAAGGCGTCCCATATGGGATGTTGTAATTGCACACAAAATCCCGGACGTCCCGGCTAAAACGGGCCGCAACAAACACTGCATGTGCCACCTCTCCCATTTTTAAGCTGTTGTCTGTGAGGAATGTTCATATTTGGATCCTGTCCTCATGAAAAACATAAATCAATGCTAACACATCCGTCGCTAAAACCATCGTCGCAAGTTTGCTGCGTTACCATGACAACTAATCCGGATGTGACAGCGACTGTAGTCTGAACAGAGATGAGGAAAAATCTCTGATCTAGTGGCTGGTCTATTGGCTGGTCTAGTGGCTGGTCTAGTGGCTGGTCTAGTGGCTGGTCTAGTGGCTGGTCTAGTGGCTGGTCTAGTGACTGGTCTAGTGGCTGGTCTAGTGGCTGGTCTAGTGGCTGGTCTAGTGGCTGGTCTAGTGGCTGGTCTAGTGAATGGTCTAGTGAATGGTCTAGTGAATGGTCTAGTGGCTGGTCTATTGGCTGGTCTAGTGGCTGGTCTAGTGGCTGGTCTAGTGGATGGTCTAGTGGCTGGTCTAGTGGATGGTCTAGTGGCTGGTCTAGTGGCTGGTCTAGTGGCTGGTCTAGTGGCTGGTCTAGTGGCTGGTCTAGTGAATGGTCTAGTGAATGGTCTAGTGGCTGGTCTAGTGGCTGGTCTAGTGACTGGTCTAGTGACTGGTCTAGTGGATGGTCTAGTGGATGGTCTAGTGACTGGTCTAGTGGCTGGTCTAGTGGCTGGTCTAGTGAATGGTCTAGTGAATGGTCTAGTGGCTGGTCTAGTGGCTGATCTAGTGGCTGATCTAGTTGCTGGTCTAGTGGCTGGTCTAGTGGCTGGTCTAGTGGCCGACCGATATAATGCCAAGGCCGATAAATCTGCCGATATTCTGACTTTTTTTAATTATCGCATCGGCCATTAAATTTTCCCATTTGGCCAAATTTTTTCTTGAGGGCGCCGGAAATCACCTGCTTGCGTGTGAAGCGACTGAGACATGTAAATGACCAGTCATGGTTCATTTTGTCGTTACGTTCCATCGTGTAACTACAATTATAGACCGGAGTGCGACACGGTGTCATTTAAACAGTCCGCTTATCAGAGCCGCGGCAGACGCGTTTGAGTTCATTATGTTAAAGTGCTCACCTGTTTTATCCTCCCTCTCTCTCCTCAAACGATCCCTGCCACTTTTAACTGTCTTGTCTAATGACAAAAAGGCAAATATCACTAAAACTAATATCCTATACTGTCTGCATATATGCACATATCTCGTTTAAACAGATGTAATAAACCAACCTCACAAAACTTGAGCAGATTCAGCGTCCTGTGCAGCGCTCATTTATTAACCTCTAAATCACGTATTCTATCAGTCTCTCCTCAACCTTGTCTAATGATAAAAGGGCAAATATAAATAAAATGTGTATTATGTACCGTTTGCAAATATGGGGATATTTCGTTGAACCCAGTTTTTATAGTCGCACATGTGCTTTTTAAAACAGATTTTTTTACCTGTGTGATGTGACGGTTTATTTCACATGCCGCAGCGCACAAATCCAACTAATCAATAATGGAATGAATATAAACTATTTTCATGATCAGTTTTATTGATTATTTGTGTAGATCTCTCGCTGTGTGTTTTAGGGCGTTACCCAGCAGTAGGCGTGTCTCCCTCCAGAGTGGACGCTGTGTTGGAGCCGTTAGTGAGCGTTCCCGTCGATGGCATGACCAGAGACAGAGTCACACTGGTTTTACTGGTGCTCTGATGATTGGAGTATGGCACAGACACGGGGTAGATGCGCCCACCTGCAAACACACACATGACTGATTTGCTTTACAAAATAAAGTAAAGGATGTTAAATGGATTACAAGTGAAGAAAAGGAGAAACCAGATCATTTCCTTCTTGCTAACATAAACAAACATTGGGTTTATATAATCCTTGACAGTTTATATGTATAATGCATTAAAGCCGGTTAATTGTATTCATCATGAAAATGATGCACACAGAAACGACCTCACATTCTGCGTTTGCGATCATATATGAACGTTTTTCTATGTAAACATGCACTAGACGGTCGTCTCTGACCGTTGTGCTGTGTCTCACGCATGAGCGCTGCATTTTTAAGGTATCCGCAATTTACCAAAACTAAAAAATGTTGATCAATCAAAACTCTGTTGTCATTTTGACACATGAACAAGCAATAAACTTCACTTTAACTATCTTTACGTGATATATGTGGCGGCTCTCACTCTTGGTCTCTTGCATGCATTCGGCGCAAACTATAACTAGTAAACAAGCACTTTAAAAGTATTTTGTGTATAAGGTTAGATGCATTATGTAGTTTTTATTAAAATTACATTTGAATATTTGTGGAATTAAAGATAAAAAAATGCACATTGGAATGCTAAAATGACTACTAGAATTTTGGATGCACATGCTAACACATAGGCTAATGTGCAACAACAAGCTAACCATTTAATCTCGGATGGGCCCGCGAGGAAAAAAACAAATGTCAAAATATATGAATATCTCCAGTCTTGAGCAACACAAAAAAGGTGTCATTTGAAAGTTTAGAAGTACATGTGTACTGTAAATATTATTACAATCAGTAAAAACATCAAACTGATCTAATGTGTCATATGTTGTTGGAAAGCTCTTAAAGAGTAAAATACAACCAGACTATTTGTTTTACTCACAGATGAAAATACAGCGAGTAACAGCTAAATATATGTCTTTGACTGTTATGCTGGTGTTGCTTATATGCTGCATTTTTGCTTATAACTTCATAAACATAACCGGAACATAAAATCTCACATATCATTATTTAGAGTCTGTGATTATCTTTCAAACGAGTCCACACACAAGATAATCAGATGTATAGATCATTAGATAATCCACATGAAGCACAATGTTACATATGACCACCAGGAGATGGCGCCAAATACATGACACAGACTCAATGATGACTCAAATGACACAGAATGAAACTCATTCTGTGAAATCTCATGACTAAAATCATGTCTGCATGCTATGCAAACCTTTAGTCATTGTTGTGTTTGCATGTGTAATTAGTTCTTATGTACAATTATTATGTTTGATTTGTTTGGAGATGTTTTTGGACACTATGATCAATTATATTTGTAATGTTGGAACTTTTGATTGCTTTGTGGTATCAACACAAACATGTTCTCAGATGCAGTTGACATGATTGAGAACAAATCAATTCAATCATTTGATTTTTCACCCAAACTGTCTTTAAAATGTGAATATAATTCAAATGTTTGTAATTATGAATGTTGTTTCTCAGCACTGTTGACAGCTATAGATCTTATTTTGACAGTACTATATTAGTTAATATGTTTTGTTGTCAGTATAAAGCGCTGCTGTGATCTGACCTTGTGTAGGTGTGAGCAAGCTGTCAGCGAGCGTGTAGTTAATGACTCTAATAAGCAGTGTCATGTCTTCATGTCGAGCGCAGTGTGACACCCGCTGTCTGCCGCTCACATACGCATCATGATGCAGACG
>JAVLUX010000010.1:50881033-50898533 GCA_032164185.1 Moxostoma hubbsi
TCTGCCGTTGGTCAAACAAAGAGGTAGCCCCGCCCCCCACTCACGCCATTGGTTGAGTAACATTGTTGGGGCGGGTCTAAGCGGGTCGCTCAAAACAAACAGAGGAATGTCCATAGACACAGTGTTTAGCTTACTTATAGTTGACTCTGTATATTAAGCTGGGATAGAAGAAAACATTTAAACACAGAAAAAGTGACATACTTCAGCTATCAGTTGGCAGGTGTTGGTTAAAGGATAATTTAGCACCCTGTGAGCAGATCTCTACCTGAAGCGGAAGTGTCCATCCTCGTTCGGGTGACTCTGAGACCCTTTTCCATCCGGGCCGTACACACAGTTTGGGGCCGAACCGACACCACACAGCTGACACAGAGGCAGATCATCAGTCCAGCTCTGGTGCTGAAATCACATCACGCACTTGTCATTAGTATATTTATCTGGTGTTATAATGACCGTCTGTTCATAAGAACTGTCAGTGCATGAACAGAACAGATTATAAACAGATGTTCAATGATGAACTGTACTGTGTACAGATTGTTTAAGGAAGATTACCGCAGCAACAACACCTGGAGCACATCTGTGTGACGCGTCTACAAATAACGCTGTGAAAATGTGTCCCTGTTAATGTTAATTATAAGAGAAAAAGACTTTCTTACGCTCTGCATCAGAGTCCTGCGCTGCGCAGCCATGTTGGGCGGAAGTACGTGACGTCAGATCTACAGCTCATCTGCGCGCATGCGTGTCTGACCTTCAGCCAGTTCGTATGAGTTAGAGATCAGCGTGGGTTCAGTTCCGCTCTAGCGCCACCACGCGACACACAACATCCTCTACTGAATCAAATTAAAAAGCTTATATTTTGCAAACACACACACACACACACACACACACACACACACACACACACTTACACGCAATTGATAAAAGATTTGTCAAGTGAAGTCTTCAGTATTTTATTCACAGTAGCGCCATCTTTGACTTTTGACAGGAATGACAGCGAGTCTGTGAGGGATGACGTATCTATGGGTTGAACTTGTTTGAAGTGTTTTTGGATCATTCTGTGACGAAACATTGAAAAATAAATTTATCAATAAATTTAAGGCAAAAAAACTCAACATGAGTTGTGGAAAATTAGATATATTTTTGATACAGTGCATGCCACTGGAAAAAACAGTCATAGCAGCACATTACATCACTTTATAGATGATTCAGGCCATTTATAGAGGAAGGAAGAAGGAACATGACAGATATTTTGTGGAGGATGTATATATTTGTGCTTAGTTTAAAGGGGTCATGACACAAGGAATAAGATTTCCCTTGATCTTTTGGCATATTTTAGGTCATTCTACTATAAAACATTTTTTTTAAAAACATCCTGCAAGTTTCAGAACTTTCAGAACTTCCTCCTAAATAGAAAGAGCATTTATTTAAACCAAGCTGTACAAACGTTGGGAACTTATGACGTCACAAGGACGAAATAAATCTGCATATTTCCTACCCTTGGCCCCGCCCACCGCCCAGTCACATAGAGAGATGGGTCTGTCTGGATCTACATAAACATGCGCTAGACGAACGGCTTTGCCCGCTTGATACACGTCTCACACCACTTTTAAAAGACGCGGTGTCAAGTTATAACTCTAAAATGGATCTCTCCACTGTCTTGCTCTTGTGCCGTTTTGAAGGCGTCCTGTGCGCCGCATCTTGAGAGAGGTACAAGCACAACTCTTAAAAACACGTGTCATTCTGCTGCTGCCACTGACTGGGAGAAACACGCAGTCCTAAATCACCATTTATTGTTTTACGTCTGTGTATTCAGAAGCTTTCAGTGTGAACTGCTTGTGAAACAGCCACAATATGATTCAAGCATTGCACCGGAACTGTTATTGAAGATGGGGCAGTAAAATTGGACTATTGGATGAAAAACTGTAAGTAACCAATTTCATTCATGTATATCACAACTGTTCATTTTCTTCAAATATGGCTCTGGAAGCGCTGCATGACGTTAGCCAATCACAACAGTGGGCGTTTACACTGAAGTCTTAAAGGGCCAGACATGTTAAAACTGAGTGTTTCAGACAGAGGGCCAGAGACAGGGTGGGAAATTATTATATATGACTAAATTATGTCTGTTTTGTGCAAAACAAAAACACTACTAGCATTCTAAGTGGACCTCAGGGAAGATAATACAATTATAAAATAATAGTATGTCTTGACCCCTTTAATCTACAGTGATAAAAAGCGTCTGTGATCTTTTAAGCTATTGTGTGTCTCTATATTAACTCATCAAACTCATTAAATCATTATTTACACCGTTCAGGGGGTTTCTTCAACTTTAGGCACTTTTTCCACTGTGGACTCGTTACAACATTGTCCTTTTGTCCTTTTGTGCATACCGCTGCCCAGTTACACCATTTTGTTTGTTTGCTTCCCATTTTAGCTTACCGCGGCCCATTCGACCTGTTTCGCGGCCAACCCACCGGCCTGCTCAGTTCTCTCGATGGCCAGTCCGCCCCTGAACGGTCCCAAAGTGCGCTGGCCCACTACGAAACGCATCGTGCTGATGTCATCGTGACTGCATGCACTCACGTCAATAATGTATGTCTGTCTTTGTGTCTGTCTCTCACGTCCGCACCTTGGTCGTGAGCTGTCTTCATGTTTGTGCTGAGGCACAAGTGTCTTCACCACACACTGTAAAGGTTCTGGTCACCATTCACTTGCATTGTATGGACCTACAGAGCGGAAATATTCTTCTAAAAATCTTCATTGGTGTTCTGCAGAAGAAAGAAAGTCACATCTGGGATGGCATGAGGGTGAGTAAATGATGACGGAATTCTCCTTTTTGGGTGAACTGTCCCTTTAAACGACAAACATGCAGAAAGGGTTGTGTGAGGTTTAGGTCAAGAGGACAAAAAAACACATTATTTTAGTATAAAAACAATAGAAGTTCATGAACATTTGGAGCTGAGATCTTTAAATGGTATTTCTCCATAATTTTAAAATTTTTAAATTACATAAAATATTCAATAAAATAAAATGAGTGTGAATTATAGTATGCATACACAAGCACACAGTATAAGAGTGATTAGAGTCATGATAATGATGATGATGATGATTATATATGCAAATACACAATAGCGCAATAAATGATGACTTACAGCATTCACTCTAATAAAATGTTTATAATGCATTTAATTAATGAGAATGTCATTATATTAGTATGAAAACCATTCAGTGTATGAGGGGTCTTCAAATGTCTGTATGCGTGTTGAATGTTGAGAATGAACTGTGACTGTATGGATTAAAAAAAGAGGATGAAATTGTTCTTTATTCCACAATCTATTAAGCGTTTCCACTGACCAGCTGCTTAGAACATGAACAGTTGGCGACCTCTAGTGGCGAATGTATTTAAATACTGACGCGTTACCGTCAGACCGACGTGGTTCTGCGTCATCACGCTCAGCCAATCGCATTGCTCGATGAGCCAGCGTAAATCGGCTAGACCAATAGAAACGCTCTATTTCAGGTGCTAAGCAACGGTTGCTGTGCAGTGGCGGAAGGAAGAAACGGGCCCACGTAAACTTAACATTATCATATCACATAATCATTTAATAGTTTATTCAGCTCTGCCTAATGGTCAAATTAAGAGCTCGATGTGTTGTCGTGGGTAAGAACTCGTTTATCTGTTGTATTTGCAGACGCAGACGCAGATGTAGTAATAATGATAAGGTGTGTGGCGATGTTGTGTTCAGGAGATGCAGCTGTAGGCAAGAGCACACTGTGTCAGATGTTCTGCAGTGATGGGGCCGTCTATCAGAAAAACTACACTATGGTAACAACAACTTATACAACATACTGTCTGTTTATGTTTGTCACTGATTTATGACCATCTGCATTAAGATAAATAAAATATTCTGTAAATTCAACTAGAACATTAAAAATGATGGTCTGATATAGAATCTGTTTTGTAGAATGTTGGTGTGGAACTGCTGGAGAAGTCCATATCCATTCCTGACACCAGTGATAGTGTGGTAAACAAACAAACAAATAAACAAACATTTACACGCACATACATAAACACACACACGCATACTTAAACACACACACACATAAACGCACACACATAAACACACAAACATGCACACACATAAACACACAAACACATACACACGCATACTTAAACACACACTTACAAACATGCACACACATAAACACACACACGCATACTTAAACACACACTTACAAACACGCACACACACAAATGCACACAAACACAGACACACACACAAACGCACACAGACATGCACACACATAAACACACACACACATGCATACTTAAACACACACACTAAACTACACACAGACTTACAAATACTCTCTCACACACACACACGCGCGCACACACAAACACAAACACACACATACTTTCACACACACTCACTTACACACACACACGCATGCACACACAGGCATACACACACACTCTCACACATACACGCACACACAGATTGATGGATTAATTCACTCAGTAACTGTGCTGTTTCTCTCTCTCAGGAGTTTTATATTTATGATTCAGCGGGGCGGGAGTCGTTTGGAGACGCCTGTGAGAACATGGTGATTTTAATAACACAATTCTTCAATGTGTGACTGTTCTGTGAGCTCTTGTGTTCAGATTTCATCACTCATCTGTGTGTTATTCCATGTAGTTTCATTAACAAGGTTCAGGAAGTGCAAGTTCATTTAATCCGACCAATCACAGCCAGAGTAAGAGTATATACACCGCTGCACACCTCCCCACCTCCTCCAATCTATACTGTCCCAGCTCGGGTCAAGCCTCGAGCCCTTCGCCCATCTCTGATGCAGGATTACATTAACTGAGAACTACTGAAGTTACGACAGCACAAAACTGTCAACACAATGTTGCCCCCAAATATACTTCTTCCTGTCGGATGAAATCAGGACAGATTCATGTGATGCGCTTTGAGTGATCCGGTCATGTTTGAACCCGTTTACACCTTTATTTGAGTCACTTGTAACCTGAAACACATTTTAGTATCTGTTGTAAACCATGTCACGACTGAATCTGTGATCATGTTTCTGATGTGTGTGTCAGTGGGGTCAGCCGTCAGTGATGTGTGTGCTGTTTGACATCACCAGCGAGACCTCGTTCACCAGCTGCAGTCGCTGGCTCGAGAGACTCCAATCTCACAGTAACAGACTACAGGTGCCAGGTGAGAGCTCACACACACACACACACACACACACACACACACATGATGTCACTTCCTGGAGGATGATGTCATGAAGGAACTAGCATTACAATAGACTAACGTGATGGAAGTGAAATCCATCTAATCCTGCCAATCAGATCCTGATGGCGAATTTTCCAGCTGACCTCATCGTAATCGTACTGCGTCTTCAAACGAAAACATTACAATGACATGTACCTGGGAACATGGCAGCATCACCTCAGTACCACAGTAGCACAGTACCTCAGTACCTCAGTACCACAGTACCACAGTAGCTCAGTACCTCAGTACCACAGTACCACAGTACCACAGTACCACAGTAGCTCAGTACCTCAGTACCACAGTACCACAGTAGCACAGTACCTCAGTACCTCAGTACCACAGTACCACAGTACCACAGTACCACAGTAGCTCAGTACCTCAGTACCACAGTAGCACAGTACCTCAGTAGCACAGTAGCACAGTAGCACAGTACCACAGTACCTCAGTACCTCAGTACCACAGTACCACAGTAGCACAGTAGCACAGTACCTCAGTAGCTCAGTACCTCAGTAGCTCAGTACCACAGTACCTCAGTACCACAGTACCACAGTACCACAGTACCACAGTACCTCAGTAGCACAGTAGCACAGTACCTCAGTAGCTCAGTACCTCAGTAGCTCAGTACCACAGTACCTCAGTACCACAGTACCACAGTAGCTCAGTACCACAGTAGCTCAGTACCACAGTAGCTCAGTACCACAGTACCTCAGTACCACAGTACCACAGTACCTCAGTACCTCAGTACCACAGTAGCACAGTACCTCAGTAGCACAGTACCTCAGTAGCACAGTACCACAGTACCACAGTACCTCAGTAGCACAGTACCTCAGTACCACAGTACCACAGTAGCACAGTACCACAGTACCACAGTACCACAGTACCACAGTACCTCAGTAGCACAGTAGCACAGTACCTCAGTAGCTCAGTACCTCAGTAGCTCAGTACCACAGTACCTCAGTACCACAGTACCACAGTAGCTCAGTACCACAGTAGCTCAGTACCACAGTAGCTCAGTACCACAGTACCTCAGTACCACAGTACCACAGTACCTCAGTACCTCAGTACCACAGTAGCACAGTACCTCAGTAGCACAGTACCTCAGTAGCACAGTACCACAGTACCACAGTACCTCAGTAGCACAGTACCTCAGTACCACAGTAGCACAGTAGCACAGTACCTCAGTACCACAGTAGCACAGTAGCTCAGTAGCTCAGTAGCTCAGTAGCACAGTACCACAGTAGCACAGTAGCACAGTAGCACAGTAGCACAGTACCTCAGTACCACAGTACCACAGTACCACAGTACCTCAGTAGCACAGTACCACAGTACCACAGTACCTCAGTACCTCAGTAGCACAGTACCTCAGTAGCACAGTACCACAGTACCACAGTACCTCAGTAGCACAGTACCTCAGTACCACAGTACCACAGTACCTCAGTACCACAGTACCACAGTACCTCAGTACCACAGTACCACAGTACCTCTGTACCACAGTACCACAGTACCTCAGTACCACAGTACCACAGTAGCACAGTACCTCAGTACCTCAGTACCACAGTAGCACAGTAGGACAGTAGCACAGTACCTCAGTACCACAGTACCACAGTACCTCAGTACCACAGTAGCACAGTACCTCAGTAGCAAAGTAGCACAGTACCTCAGTACCACAGTACCACAGTACCACAGTAGCACAGTACCACAGTACCACAGTACCTCAGTACCTCAGTAGCACAGTAGCACAGTACCTCAGTACCTCAGTACCACAGTAGCACAGTACCACAGTACCACAGTAGCACAGTAGCACAGAACCTCAGTACCACAGTACCACAGTAGCACAGTACCTCAGTACCTCAGTACCACAGTAGCACGGTACCTCAGTAGCACGGTACCTCAGTAGCACGGTACCTCAGTAGCACAGTAGCACAGTACCTCAGTAGCACAGTAGCTCAGTAGCACAGTAGCACAGTACCACAGTAGCACAGTAGCACAGTACCACAGTAGCACAGTACCTCAGTACCTCAGTACCACAGTAGCACGGTACCTCAGTAGCACAGTACCACAGTAGCACAGTAGCACAGTACCACAGTAGCACAGTACCTCAGTACCTCAGTACCACAGTAGCACGGTACCTCAGTAGCACAGTACCTCAGTAGCACGGTACCTCAGTAGCACAGTACCACAGTAGCACAGTACCTCAGTACCTCAGTACCACAGTAGCACGGTACCTCAGTAGCACGGTACCTCAGTACCTCAGTAGCACAGTAGCACAGTAGCACAGTAGCACAGTACCTCAGTACCTCAGTAGCTCAGTACCTCAGTAGCACAGTAGCACAGTACCACAGTACCACAGTACCACAGTAGCACAGTACCTCAGTAGCACAGTACCTCAGTAGCACAGTACCTCAGTACCTCAGTAGCACAGTAGCACAGTACCACAGTAGCACAGTACCTCAGTAGCACAGTACCTCAGTAGCACAGTACCTCAGTACCTCAGTAGCACAGTACCACAGTAGCACAGTAGCACAGTACCACAGTAGCACAGTACCTCAGTAGCACAGTAGCACAGTACCTCAGTAGCACAGTAGCACAGTAGCACAGTAGCACAGTACCTCAGTAGCACAGTAGCACAGTACCTCAGTACCTCAGTAGCTCAGTACCTCAGTAGCACAGTAGCACAGTACCTCAGTAGCACAGTACCTCAGTAGCACAGTAGCACAGTACCACAGTACCTCAGTAGCACAGTAGCACAGTAGCACAGTACCTCAGTACCTCAGTAGCTCAGTACCTCAGTAGCTCAGTACCTCAGTAGCACAGTACCTCAGTAGCTCAGTACCTCAGTAGCACAGTAGCACAGTACCTCAGTACCACAGTAGCTCAGTACCTCAGTAGCACAGTACCTCAGTAGCTCAGTACCTCAGTAGCACAGTACCTCAGTAGCACAGTACCTCAGTAGCTCAGTACCTCAGTAGCTCAGTACCTCAGTAGCACAGTACCTCAGTAGCACAGTAGCACAGTACCTCAGTAGCACAGTAGCACAGTACCACAGTAGCACAGTACCACAGTAGCACAGTACCTCAGTACCTCAGTAGCTCAGTACCTCAGTAGCACAGTACCTCAGTAGCACAGTACCTCAGTAGCACAGTAGCACAGTAGCACAGTACCTCAGTACCTCAGTAGCTCAGTACCTCAGTAGCACAGTACCTCAGTAGCTCAGTACCTCAGTAGCACAGTACCTCAGTAGCACAGTAGCACAGTAGCACAGTACCACAGTAGCACAGTACCTCAGTAGCACAGTAGCACAGTACCTCAGTACCTCAGTAGCTCAGTACCTCAGTACCACAGTAGCACAGTACCTCAGTACCTCGCCCGCTCCGTTAATTGAGTTGTGCGTTTGTGTTTGCAGGTGTGCTGGTGGGTAATAAGTGTGATCTGTCGTCCAGGAGAGAGGTGGAGAGCGCGTCTGCTCAAGCGTTTGCTCTGAGTCACGGCCTTGAGTATCACGAGACATCTGCTGTGAGTCAAAACACCTTCATCATCATCATCATCTCTTTACTCTGTTGACAGTCACTGTGGCAGGAAGAACTGAACTGTGCTTGTGTTTGTCCTGCAGAAAGAGATCGGACATTATGAAGCTCCTTTCATCAGTTTGGCTCGAGCGTTTCACACTCTCTATCAGGAGCACATAAACACCATCCAGAGTTTCATTTAAATGCCTCATCTGTGTGTCATGTGCAAAGGTTTTATATCAGTGTCATGTTTTAAACCGCAGTCTTCAGCCTGTGTTTGTGCTGAATGAAATAATTCATGCAGAATTTAGATGACAATAAATAACTTGCTAAAGAAGATGTGAAACATGTATCGGACTCTTTCTTTGATTCCGTTGAATGAGCTGCATCAGTTGTCATGACAATCCGTACATGCTTGTGTTGAAGCCATCTCAACTTCATTGTTTAAAAATCATGTTTGTTAGCAGAACAACTACATTACCCATGATACCGCAGAGAAATCAATCCACATCAGTTCACTTTATTGTCACAACATCAGAACCACGAGTCTACAATGCAGTGTAGCATGCGAGAATCAGCTTGACAATATAAATAATATTTTAATACGAAACTTAAACAAAAAGACAAACACACTCGGCCTTTATCCCGCTCTGAGGTTTCATTAGCCTGATTAGTGCTCCCGCTCTCCGCCCTGCCACATTCCTCTCTCGTTCTCTCAGGCTGGGGAGCCCACAACATGATGTACATCCTGCCCCCCTTTCCCTGAGGAGGGGCGTGCCTTCCACCCCATCTGCTGGCAGGTCATCCCGTCTACCTGAATGAGGGAGGGGACAAGGGGAGAGAAACAAAAACAAGTGTGGCACCTACAAGAGAGGGAAAGACCAACACGGAGCGGCAGTGGGAGAGAGAGGAAAGAAGACACTTACTCGCCGGTTCTCCGATACACCGCAGCTTGGTCCTCGGCCACTCCTCCACCCTCTAATGGACTACAGCCACGCCTCCCTGGGCGGAACAGAGGCAGTCCTCCGGACCCTGGCGGACCGAACTAACGGCTCCAGGCGGTTGATTGGGAGCCCCTCCTCCCTTCCCGTTCCTCTGCTTTCAGGCGGCCGGGCTCCACCGTCCTCCGGCAGATGGCCGCAGCTGCTCCGTTGGGGTGGATGGTAGTGGTGAGGACTCTACTACGGCACATCCCTCCTCCTTCCCGGATTTCGGCACCAGTGTAAAGCAGTTCAATGGAAAGGAGGAGGCGAGAACCGGCTTGACAATATAAACAATAGTTTAATACGAAACTTAAACAAAAAGACAAACACACACAGGTGTCGGACAGCTGTCTGTAAATCTCTCTCTCTGTCGCACTGCCGTCTCCAGTCGGCCTTTATCCCTCTCGGAGACTTGATTAGCCTGAATCACGCCCCGACCCCGCCCACCACCCAGCCACAATGTACATAATTCACATAATACAAAACACAGATAGGCTCAATGTACAGATATACAATTTACAGTGCGCAAGGACTACAGAGTGAGGTCAAGAGTGCCGATAAATACTCAACACACATAATACACATATGTAATAATGATACACATGATACACATATGTAATAATGATACACATGATACACATATGTAATAATGACACACACGTGCATGTTGAGCAGTGCAGGATGCAGTAGTGCAAATGAATTGTCAAGGAGTGCCAGAAGATGACAGTGCAGTCAGCAATGATGGAGGGGATGTTTTAAGAGTTTAGCAGTCTTATGGTTTGTAGATGGAAGCTGCTGTGCAGACCGCTGGTGCGGGTCCTGATGCTGCGGTCCCGTCTCCCTCATGGCAGCAGAGAGGGCTCGTGTGGCGGGAGTCTCTGATGCTCCTCTGAGCTCTCCTCACACACCGCCTGGTATAGATGTCCTGGAGGGAAGCTGAGAGTCAGACAGTTATGAGAGCTGTAAATGGGCTTTCCATCATTGATACAAATGTCATTATGAATAAAATCATAAAAACACTTATTTCTGATTTTAGAAATTATATCTCTGTAATCTATAACCACATTACACTTGAAACGGAACATTTTGAACACATTTTTTCTTCTTTTTGTTTCTTAAAAAAATAATAACAGCCAAATCTACTGGATATTTCCTTAATTTTAATGAATGGGCATTTACTGTCAGCCACGCTAAACGACGGCCCAGCATTACACGCGTGTGTATGTCAAGACTGCAGAACAGATTATGAAGGTAAAATAGTGCCTGAATGATTTGCATGTGCACAGAACGTCTTATAAAGGTGTAAATCAAGTTGCAAATGTAAGAAACAAATATTAGCAATACTTTAAAGGAGACCTATTATTGCCCTTTTTACAAGATAATAAGTCTGAGGTGTCCCCAGAATGTGTGTGTGAAGTTTCAGCTCATAAAACCCCACGGATCATTTATTATACCACGTTATAAACGCCTCTTTTTGGGTGGAATCAACAACACGCTGATTTCGTGTGTGTGTCTCTTTAAATGCAAATGAGCTGCTGACTCCGCCCAACACATATCTCTGGTCTCTGTGAATACAGTCAGAGGCAATGCTAACTTAAGCTGCATTAGCCGTGGAATCAGCGTTAGCACATTTGGAAAGGCGATTTGCAAACATTTATAAAATATAAAGTGTGATACTTACATCTGCAGGATATAAAGCTGGCACACGAACAGCTGGCGCTGATCCATTGAACATTTTTGTCTGTTTTGGGGCAGATTTGCTTCAAAAACAAAACTTGTCCACTGTGTCTTCAGTGTCTCTGATGCAGGAGTTCATGAAGACTCTTATGAACACTTATGAGACATTATTCTTCTCACTGTATCTGCTCCAGGACTGTGTGTCAATCACTCAGGGGAGGAGCTATGATAATAGGGCGGAGTTTTCACAGGCTATTTAGTGGAGAAAAGATAGAAATACTCTTTTGTATTATATTTTAGTAAAGATAATAATGACATATACTATTTCATTTACAGTTAGCATACGGTACATTTCATGAATTATTTACACTAATCAGGACAGTACAGTGTGAGCGTTTTACTCACATGTGAGAGTGAAAATGACCGCTTGTGAACGCATTAAATTATTTGGGTGCACGGAGCGAGTAACAGCTGATCTAACGGCCAAAGTTATGAACGTATTATTGCAGCCTACCATCAGAATTGAAACAGTGTGTGGATACAGTGACACCCGGGATGGAGAGGTGCAGCTGTGATTGGGGTGGATGGGCTTCACTCTGGGGGGGCACGGGAACACTTGGGCCCCCCACAAGCTCCGCCCCCGCTGCCTGTATGGGTAATCTAAAGAATTGTCATTTAAAACAGATTTATCAGAGAATATCCTTTGTCATGTATGAAGAATGTTTTGTTAATGAATGTATAATGCCTCGGCTTGATAGTAGATAAGATTAGACGGCTGCGGTCAGGTGAGGAGTGAAACACGAACAGTCGGACTGCCGCTGGTCACCGCACAGAACTCGCTCCTCTCAATTGAGTCTCACCACAATCCGAGAACTGACCCTTTTCACATATCCGGGCTGGAGAGCGGAAATACACACATTGCAGCGTAAATATTCTATATACAGAGATATCAACCTCAGCTTTGCCATTAAAGAGAGCGTAACGGTTAAACTGGTCACGTGAGTCTTCTCTGGCCAATCACATAACAGCTGACGTCACTGGGGCGCATTCAGAGTTTATTTTGCACCTTTTCTTGTGGTAGACTTTGAGAAATATCTCTATGTTTATTAATGTATTTTGGGAATGTAATGTTTGTGGAATATGTTTCCGTGAGTGGGAATAAAGAGTGACCTGTTGCTGCTGGACATTTCGGCATGAGGGTCTTAATCTTTTTAAATATATATATATATATATATATGTGTGTTTTTTTTATTGGATATACAATATTGTACTAAATATATAATTTTACTGCAGACTGTAAATAAAAGAATCTCAGTTAATGCTGTAAATGAGTCGCTCTTATAAAACATCTTTAATAGAGTCTTCCGTCCATGTGTGTTCTGAGGCTAGAATGGATCCAGCAGATTTATTCATCATGGGAATGCAGATTATTTATTTTTTTGGTGTGTGTGTCTCATGGATTGTGTAAAGTCAGCACACATACATATAGAAATACAAAGTCTCCATCTTGTCTCACTTTGTCTCGTCCTGATGATGAAACACTCAGTATGTTCCTCTAATGGCCAGCAGATGTCTCAACTGAACATTAAATAAAACTAATCAAGTTCTACACCCTAACTCCTACCCCCCTAACTCCTACCCCCCTAACTCCTACCCCCCTAACTCCACCCCCCTAACTCCTACCCCCCTAACTCCTACCCCCCTAACTCCTACCCCCCTAACTCCTACCCCCCTAACTCTAACCCCTAACTCTAACCCCTAACTCCACCCCCCTAACTCTAACCCCTAACTCCACCCCCCTAACTCTAACCCCTAACTCCACCCCCCTAACTCTAACCCCTAACTCCACCCCCTAATGCCTACCCCCTAACTCCACCCCCCCTAACTCCAACCCCTAACTCCACCCCCCTAACTCCACCCCCCCTAACTCCAACCCCCTAACTCCACCCCCCTAACTCCACCCACTAACACACACATATATACACACACACACCTTAATGCAAAGGAGTCCAAATGAATCAAAACCTTTTATTATCCATGAAGACTTTATTAACTTCTGATTTGATCTTTTGTTTTTTTCCTCATCTTGAATCAAGAGGTCTATTTGTGGTTTATTATTAACAGCTGTTTATATAATTCTATATAGTTATGTATTATTAAAACATATATTATAACATAGAAATTGTGGACAGTTTGTAGGTTTCTTTAATCTTCCCTGGGGTCACAGCGGCCACAAAGGTTCACAGTATTAATGTGAGACAAAATGAAATGAGAATCATCATCCTGACGAGCTCAGTCCAAAAACACAGACGACATCAAACTCTCGCTCTCTTCCGCTTGTCACAACTCTGCACACATGATACAAACTTGTTAGTTTATGGAAGATAAGAAAAATCATGCATTTCATTTCTTTTTTGGACTTCGACATGTAAACTCATAATCATCATAGTGTTGGAAATGTGTCACAACCCAGAGAGCGTTTAACTCTGAGCGATCTTTCCTTCTTGGGATTATTCCGTTCTCGTCCCCTCCACTAGGGGTCACTGTGGTGTTCATACAGGTGTGGTACGGCGGTTGGGGTCCTTCGAGTCTTTCTGGACGCAGTTATGGACCTGCAGGAAATCCGGGTCTCTCTCAGAGTCGTACATCGGCGGAGATCCTTGCGGCGCTGTCAGCGAGTCGCCGGCACGCCCGAGCGTGTACATGGTGATATCTGTGGACGGTAACGGGGCGAATCCCTTCAGTCCCACCGGCGAAGTGTCCCGAGAGTGCGACGGATCCGTGGAGCGGCTGGAGGATTGCGAGCGGCGCCGGTAGCGGTACCGATAGCTGGGGATGCGTGTGATGGCCGCGCCCTGCAGGTAATCGCTGCTTGCCACTCGCGCAAAAGCCACGCGTAAGTCCCGGTGACGGTCGATGAACATGTGAACAGCCAGAACGCCCACCATCTCCGCCATGATGAAAGACAGAGCGCCAAAATAAAAACTCCAGCCGTACGAGTAACTGTTCTTCTTAGAGTCGCTCTTGGACGGATCGCCCGAGTTTGCTGATATGTACACAATAATCCCAATGATGTTACTCAGACCTGAAGAATCAAAGACAGAAGAGAGAGACATTCAACAGAATCCTCACACAGCTCTTTTCCATACAGTGACAGTTCATTATGACCACGGGTGTCAAGCGCCAAAAAGGACCAGAAACACCACAGAAGTGTCATCATTCATATTTGTCGCATCACGTTCGGTCATCTCACATGAGCGGATCGATGGTGTTTTAGCGGCAATGGCATATACACATAATGTTTAAGATTCTCAGTGAATAACGCCTCACACAAAGCTATCACATGACATCAGAACACATACTGCACACAAGTCATGTGGACAGCTGAGTGACAATTCTTTAAAATTCTGCTTTTGTGTTGTACTATTTAAATAACAGCATCCAGGGTTGGAAGGACATGAGGGTGAGTAAATGATGACAGAATTTTGAAAAAATGTTTTAGTGTAAAGGCTTGTTCACACCAAATCCATGGCAATTTTGCAAGACGATCTTCCAACAATAATAAAAAAGCCGCCCCTGTACAGTGTGTGGCCCAGGGACGGATTACTGACCGTGCCAATGGGGCCGATGCCCAGGGGCCCTTGACTGCCCGGGGGTGCCCTGAGCTTTAAGGCTGTGTGATCTAGTTTGGTGACCCCCCCCCCCCCCCCCCCCCCCACGCAAATGACTTCCTGTTTTTGGTCCGTTTAGACGTCTTTGGTCCATGTTGCGTTCATCAATCAAACCGCACCAGAGTTCAGTTGAAAGCGGACTGAGACCCGCTATTCGTCTCGGGTAACAGCGCTCACACTTGTTCAAATGAACACCCCCTAAGACTAATAGTATAGTATAATGCATAATACTGACAATAATATAAAAGAAAACACTGCTCAAGGCATTTAAAATGAGCAGTGTGGTTTGTCTACAGTAAAATATTGCATGTAAAGAATCTTTAGATGGGCAAACCAAGTGCCCAACCTCACTTAATGCCAGCTGAATAAAACCGGCTCAGTGATAAACATTCAAATATATACATTAACATAAAACACCATAAGCAGACGTTCATGACCACACCAGGTTTATGCTTGTAGCACAAAGGTTCATGAGCTGCAACTATTTATTATTAAGTACATCATTTTCAGGGTGTGTCTGAGCTGCACGGTTGATGAACGCACCTCTGGAATAATGTACTCGTTCAGTGTCTTCATATACAGAGACAACTATAATAAAGCCACTCGTTGGGGAATGTTCTGGAAAACTGTGAACACTGCGTGTCTGTGGCAGTATGACAATGACCCATCAACACGGACTCAGCCAATGGCGTGAGTTGGAGGCGGAGCTACCTGATAGTCTGACGAGCATCAGATGAGGGGCGTATCTGAGAGACTGTTTGAATGTTTACTGTTGCAGTGGCTGCAACGTTTATATTCTGTGCAGATTCCCCCAAAGTGAATATTTGTTCTCTTGAACACAAACGCTGTTTCATTTGCATAAATATAGAGACTCAAACACTCACCTGCGGACACGAAGAATATTCCAGCACTGAGGATGATGTTGTGACGAGACTTGTAGAACTCACTGGCAGCGACACACAGGCCGCCCACGAACAGCAGAATCACACTGAGGATCGGAAATATACTGGAGGCCCGAACCGCACCTACACACACACACACACACATATACATACAAGACCCATGCTGTCACACTTCTGACTATCAGTCTACATTTATTCTGCCCACTTACACAGGAAGAGATTGTGTTCGATTCTTGCCCTAGAAACCACATAGCAACGTGCTAAACCCCACTCACAACACCCTAGCATTCATTCAGCGAGATCTCTAAACTTACACAAACTTCCTGTCGTCCTTCACATCCTCAATCTGAACACATCTGTATGTGTGAGTGTGTGTGTGTGAGTGTGCTTGTGTGTGTGTGAGTGTGTGTGTGTGAGTGTGTGTGTGTGAGTGTGCTTGTGTGTGTGTGAGTGTGTGTGTGTGAGTGTGTGTGTGAGTGTATGTGTGTGAGTGTGTCTGTGTGTGTGTGAGTGTGTGTGAGTGTGTGTGTGTCTGTGTGTGTGAGAGTGTGTGTGTGTGTGTGTGTGGGTGTGTGTGTGTGAGTGTGTGTGTGTGTGTGTGTGTGAGTGTGTGTGTGTGTGTGTGTGTGTGAGTGTGAGTGTGTGTGTGTGTGTGTGAGAGAGTGCGTGTGTGTGTGTGTGTGTATGCATGAGAGTGCGTGTGTGTGTGTGTGTGTATGCGTGAGAGAGTGTGTGTGTGTGTGTGTGTGTTTGTGTGTGTGTGTTTGTGAGTGTGTGTGTGTGTGTGTGTGTGTGAGTGTGTGTGTCTGTGTGAGTGTGTGTGTGTGTTTGTGAGTGTGTGTGTGTGTGTGAGTGTGTGTGTGTGTGTGTATGCGTGAGAGAGTGTGTGTGTGTGTTTGTGAGTGTGTGTGTGTGTGTGAGTGTGTGTGTGTGTGTGTATGCGTGAGAGAGTGTGTGTGTGTGTTTGTGAGTGTGTGTGTGTGTGTGAGTGTGTGTGTGTGTGTGTATGCGTGAGAGAGTGTGTGTGTGTGTTTGTGAGTGTGTGTGTGTGTGCGTGTGTGTGTGTATGCGTGAGACAGTGTGTGTGTGTGTGTGTGTGTTTGTGTGTGTGTGTTTGTGAGTGTGTGTGTGTGTGTGTGTGTGTGTGTGTGTGTGTGTGTGTGTGTGTGAGTGTGTGTGTGTGTGTGAGTGTGTGTGTGTGTGTTTGTGAGAGTGTGTGTGTGTGTGCGCGTGTGTGTGTGTGTTTTACTCAGCTGTAGTTCTGTCTCCAGAAGTGAGCTAAATCTGACAGAAACTCCCTTTGGGAACCTCTGCCGCCCTCAATTGGGCACAACAGTGCGGTTTTGGAAGTTATTTTTCTCCATATGAGAATCATTTTGAACGACAACTTATTAATGTTTAAAGACAGATCTGCTGTGAGCTCCGAGGATGTTCATTGGTGGTATCTGCTTCTGTTGAAGACGTGTGAGTGTTTCAAAC
>JAVLUX010000010.1:50908533-50956033 GCA_032164185.1 Moxostoma hubbsi
AGTGTGTGTGAGTGTGTAGTGTGTGTGTGTGTGTGTGTGTGTGTAGTGTGTGTGTAGTGTGTGTGTGTGCATAGTATGTGTGTGTAGTGTGTGAGTAGTGTGTGAGTGTGTGTGTGTGTGTGTGTGTGTGTAGTGTGTGTGCATAGTGTGTGTGTAGTGTGTGAGTAGTGTGTGAGTGTGTGTGTGTGTGTAGTTTGTGAGTGTGTGTGTGTGTGCATAGTGTGTGTGTGTGTGCATAGTGTGTGTGTAGTGTGTGTGTAGTGTGTGAGTAGTGTGTGAGTGTGTGTGTGAGTGTGTGTGTGTGTAGTGTGAGTGTGTGTGTGTGTGCAGACTGTCACCTTCAGCAGGTGTGAAATGTTCTCAGTAGAGCTGCAAACATCACAGCCGTGTATCTCACATAAACTCAACACCTCTACCTGTCTCACAGCATCACCTGAGTGATATCTGAATAATGATTTTATTCTCTCTGGTATGTTTTCACTGTCTGTTTCATCTTCTCAACACACAAACACATCAAATCTTCATGAAACAGTTTAAGAAAGGCTGTTCATTTAACTTGTTAATTCAGTGATTCATTGCATAAAAAATAATGTGTTAAATAATGAAACGCAATGAATCATATCTGCTATATCTCTCCACAGATGTGGTTATTAAGTGATTTAATGACAGTAAAATCATGTTCACACACATATTGTTCATGTGTTTATACTTCTGAAACAGTATTTTAATGTGTTTAAACCCCATTGACTTGCATTGGAAGTGTCTCACTGGAACACACATTTGTGCTTTTATAAAGAACATTCTGACACAAATACTGTCAATCGAGATTAACTTGTGTTGAACCCGGAATATTCCTTTAATGTATTTTTGAATAATGTAATCGATTTTTGGGGTTCAGTTTCAGACACACAATCAGGAACAGCAGAACTCCCAACACTCACCGAAAACATCCTCCAGCATTTCTATAAATCATTCAATATATCAACTCACAAGACTGAGTGAAAACTGTATTTTCACACAGATGTCAGACAACAGCGTTCTTGACTGAATAAGCCGAAATATTGGACCAGACTTCATGCTGATGGTCGTGTCATTGTGTGTGAGGTCACAGCTGAGCGCAGTGTGGACATCACAGTGACACGACACACCATCAAACCACCAGTGTTCACTGTTCTTCTCACCTTCCGGTCATCTGATTTACCCTCCACACAGTCATTCAGAGAAATCAACAGGAAGAAATATGGAAACTCAAATCTGCTGTGAATGTTTCTATTCAAAGATTACAGGCAGCACAAACACAGATGTGTGTAATAATTTACAGTTAGATTTGTTAGATTATTGCCCCCGTATGTTTGAGTGTGTGTGTGTGTGTGTGTGTGTGTGTGTGCGAGTGTGTTTGTGTGTGTGTGTGTGTGTGTGTGTATGTGAGGAGTGTGTGTGTGTGTGTGTGTGTGTGTGTGTGTGTGTTAATGACACAGGGTTTGAGTCAGGACAAGATTCGCACAAACGGGGGTCTGGGGCTTTTTTTGCTGTTGATGTTTGACTTTGAAAGCATTATTTTTGATGTGCGTGATTAAATTTTATAATGTAAACAAAGAAAAACAAAACATATATACGCAGAATCAACATTTAACCCCCACTATTACCCCTCCCCACCCCCACCCCCAACAAACATCCCTGCGGTCACACTCGAGTATACACACACAAAATATGAATATTAATCACACACATTTATATCTACACCTCTCTCTCCACTGCCCCTCCCCGAGCCCCCCAAGAACACCAAATAACTGCCCAATTTCCCATCAAACCAATCGAAGTTCCCCAGTCTTCTACATGACACTTCCTCGAAAGCCGCCACCCTCCCCGTCTCCGTGCACCACTCCTGAAATAAGGGTGCTCAACCGACTTCAAACATGTCTACCGAGCATGGCATTGTTCAGGACACAATTTTTTATGTGTTTATTCCCAATATTAATGACTGCCAAAATACAGAGTCTGGGGCAAAATGATATTTGAGTGCCCAAAGGTCCCACACAAATCTCTGAACACTCGACCAAAATTCTTGGATCTTAACACACCACCGAAACACATGGGTTGTGTCCCCATTTTCTGATTGGGACACCGAGTGCTGGGTTCTTATGCTCAAGACAACATTTACGATACTATAGAAAAATTAAACAATAAATAAGATCAAATAAACCAAATAAATAAATAAAAATACCAAACATGATTGGAAAATCCAGGAAATGTAAATTGTGCAATAGCTCATTGTGGCAGCGGGGGCGTGGTCAAGCACCCGTCCGGAGAGGGAGAAAGCGGTAAGGGCGCTTGCACCTGAGCTAAATTATGTCTAACACCTGTCTCTAATTTCAGTGAGTACGGGGAGAGCGACATAAAGAGCATCAGTGCCTCCAGTCCAGGAAGAGAGAGACACGCCAGTCTAGTGTCGGCAACCTTAAAGATCATCAGTTTACGTTAATTAAGAAAAGTCTGTGTTCAGTTCAAGTATTTTGTGTTCAACTTTTATGACCTGCTTTGGAGGAATTAAAAACCCTTACCTGACTGTAGAATCCTGTTCCCGTATCCTTCTTCCTGCTCTGACAAACGAACATTGTCACACTGGTGCCGGAAACACGGGATTTTGAAATAATTTCCAAGCATGGAGAAGGGTCGTCCCGTAGAGTCCTCCCAGCTGGCCGAAGTTCTCCAGTCCCTCCCTACGTTACCCTAGCCGTCCAGCTAGCGGAGGACCACATGGCGGCGATCCCAAGGGCCGATGAGCCCTCTCTCTCTCTCCCTTTCTTCCCCCTCCCCCTGTGTTTTCCTCTGCTCTCTCCCATTCCCCTCAGCCCTCTCGCTCTGTCTTCTCTCCAGGGCCCGTTCCTGCCCCACGCAGGCGAGGAGCCTGGCTGAGACCAACTCCCCAGTCATCGGTCTCAACTCATCCTTCTCCCACAACCTACAGCCGCTCTCCCCCTCAGGTGGGGGTGTCTGCCAACACAGGTATGGGTGTGGCGCCTGGGCCGGCCTGTTGGAGGTGCGGGGACCCAAGCCACTTCCGCGATCAGTGTCCGATGATGGAGGTGGGGACAGTGGTTCGCGTCTCCGATCTCCCGCATGCTGCCCCCGATCCAGAGTGTACCGGATTCCGGTAAGAATCCAGGGGGGTACATACCAAGCATTGCTGGATACCGGTTGTAAACAGACCACCATCCATCAACGCTTGGTTCAACCCAGGGCTTTGGGCACGGCTAAGCGGGTAAGGGTGAGGTGTGTGCATGGGGATGTTCACAAGTATCCGATGGTGACCTTGTTAGTCAAATTCCGGGAAAAAAACATAGAGTGGAGGCAGAGGTTAGTTCCCGCCTCACCCATCTGCATTTAGAGATGTGTTAGGAGGAATTTGTATGGATGGGTCCTGCAATAAAATAGGGAGATGTGCGATGTGCGATGTTTTGGCAGGGGAGGCGGAGCCGGGGCCGTCCTCAACTGTTCCAAATCAGAATGACGAGGGAAGGGGCAGGCCTTCCGCCCCTCCTCTTCGCAGGGAATTCCCTGGCGAGGATTTCCCTTTGGAGGAGTTGTAGGATAAGACCCTTAAGCATGCCTTCGACCAGGTGAAGACGATTGATGGTCAGCGTCTTCGGCCAGACATCGCTCTCGCATACCCCTATTTTGCTATAATATGTGACCGGCTGTATAGAATGACGCAGGACGCTCAAACAAAAGAAAATGTGACCCAGTTGTTAATTTCCACGGAGCCACCGGGAAATGCTCTTCCAGGTGGCTCATTATAATCCCATGGCGGGTCACCTAGGAGAAAGGAAAACATTACTCCGTCTAATAGCCCGTTTTTATTGGCCGGGCATTAGCGGCGACGTCCGCAGGTGGTGTGCGGCGTGCCACGAATGTCAGCTGGTAAACCCACCGGCCACCCCAAAAGCGCCATTGCGCCCTCTTCCATTGATCGAGGTTCCCTTCGAAAGAATTGGAATGGACCTCGTCGGGCCATTAGAACAGACAGCACGGGGACATCGCTTTGTGTTAGTCCTAGTGGACTACGCAACTCGATATCCGGAAGCAGTGCCTCTCAGCAACATCTCAGCACGTAGTGTTGCTGGGGCACTCTTCAAAATAATCTCCCGGGTGGGGATTCCAAAAGAAATCCTCACCGATCAAGGCACAACATTTGTCACGTACACTTCGCGAACCTTACGATATGTTGTGCATTAAATCGATTCGCACTAGCGTGAACCATCCGCAGACAGATGGCCTAGTGGAACGTTTTAACAAAACCCTCAAAAACATGATTCTTAAGTTCGTACACGAAGATGCTAAAAACTGGACAGATGGCTCGATCCCCTGTTGTTTGCAGTGCGAGAGGTCCCACAAGCCTCAACCGGCTTCTCTCCATTTGAGCTACTGTATACGCAGTATCTTGAATGTCATACGAGAAGGCTAGGAGGAGGGACCTTCGAATAGCAAAAATGAAATCCAATATGTCCTTGATCTCAGCGCAAAACTCCACACTTTGGGGAAACTAACACAGGAGAATTTGCTCCGGGCCCAAGAACGTCAATGCCGACTGTACGACAGGGGAACACAGCTAAGGGAGTTTGCACCGGGAGATAAAGTTCTTGTATTGCTCCCCACATCGAGCTCCAAATTACTCGCCAAGTGGCAAGGACCCTTTGAGGTCACACGACGAGTGGGGGATCTCGATTATGAGGTTAAGCGAACCGATAGGGGGGACGCACGTCAAATATACCACCTCAATCTCCTGAAATTATGGAGGGAGGCGGTCCCTGTGTCGTTGGCTACGGTGGTTCCAGAGAGGGCGGAGCTCGGACCGGAGGTAAATCCAAAGCCCGATCACAATGCCCCGGTCATTTATGGAGACCACCTCTCCCCGTGTCAACGATCAGAGGTTGCCAGGTTGCAAAAAGAGTTTGCAGATGTGTTTTCTCCTCTGCCGGTTGGTATGAACATCATCGAACACCACATCGAGACCGAGCCGGGGGTTGTGGTTCGTAGCCGCCCTTATCGCCTCCCCGAGCATTAGAAGAAAATTGTTCGGGACGAATTGGATGCGATGCTCGATATGGGAGTAATAGAAGAGTCCCACAGCGACTGGTCCAGCCCAGTCGTTCTCGCTCCCAAGAGCGACGGGTCTGTCCGGTTCTGTGTGGACAATCGAAAGGTTAACGCGGTGTCTAAATTTGACACGTACCCAATGCCTCGGGTTGACCAGTCATGGCCAGGTGCGTCCCCAAATTGATAAGGCGATTGCGACTTGCCCTAGACCTAAGACCAAAAAGGGGGTGAGGCAGTTCCTGGGGCTGGCGGGCTACTATAGAAGGTTTATGCCTAATTATTCGGACGTCACCAGCCCGCTGACTGACCTTACTAAAAAGGGGGCCACACTCTGTGGGGGGGCCGCTCTTGTACACACCTAACTTCTCTCTCCCTTTCTTATTACAGACGGACGCTTCAGACAGAGGGCTGGGGGCCGTACTCTCGCAGGTGGTGGAGGGAGAGGAGCGCCCGGTGGAGAAAGAATGTCTGGCTATCAAATGGGCTGAGACCTGAACACCTGGGCTGACATCAAAAACATCATATCAACACTAAACCGAGTCTCTTCGACTTGACTTAATGGAATATTTGTCAAATTCATGCTATTTTCTCTGTATAAATGTACAATACCCATATAATGGTTACTGATATACAGAAATGTTTATGACTAAAATGGCAAACGGCAGAATTCACTACAGAAACCGTCCTCTCCTCCCAAATCGGAAACTGGGGTATCAAAATAATCTCCCATAACTAAGTCCCAGTTGTAATTATGACTTGAGGGGGTGTTCATGCGCATCTTCCAGGAAACTTGTATTTACTATCCAGCAGCACATGAGACAGCATCATCTTGACTCCAGAGTACACACTTTGAACATGGCGGGGGAGAGTACGGGTTCTGAATTAAATATGTTTTATTCATCTATTTAAATGCAGTTACCTTGTTAGCAGTTTCTGTCATTTACATTTACATACATCAGTAACAATTGTATGTATTTTTTAGTATTTGACCGAAATTCCATTGACATCAACAGGGACGGATTATGACTTGCAAAGGCCCTGGGGCCAATTAACTCCAATTGTTGGGGTGTTCGTTGATCATGCCCAAAAGGGTTTTCAAGAGGGGGATCACCAAACTAGATTGCACAAACTTAAAGGACTATTACTATTATGCCTGTAATGGCAAATGTTCCTTGCTTTACCACTAGCTTTAAATTTCCAATGTCCGTATCTTTGCCATCATACACAGGTAGGAGTGAAGTTTTACGCAGACACACAAGATTTTCCAGTCATTATTGCAGTTGAGGTTTGTGGTTTATTGCAGTTGAGATTAGTACAAATGGATGAACATACCGGTTGGTTTCTCTTTCTTTGTTTCCAGTTGCGTGTATACTGGTCTGTGGTCTGGTGAGAACTGTGTGTGCTCCTCCTGCCTGTACCTTCCACTTCCTGTCACCTATGCCCTCTATATACAACCATGCGCATCTAATCACTGCCACCCAGTGTCCAAAATACTGATATAAATATATCCAAACAAAATAAAATATCATGCCAACAATAAACATAAATGGCTCCTACAATACCCCTTTTTAGACAATGTAATATAAGTCTCAGGCATCCCCAGAATGTGTGTGTGAAGTTTCAGCTCATAGTACCCCACGGATCATTTATTATACCATGTTATAAACGCCTCTTTTTGGGTGGAATCAAAAACACGCTGATTTCGTGTGTGTCTCTTTAAATGCAAATGAGCTGCTTCTCCCCGCCCCCTTTCCAGAAGGCGGCTGTACCTTTACAGCTCGTGCTTCGGTTACTACAGCAACAACAAATCAGAACCGATATGACTGACAACAGACTGTGAGTCTATCACTCAGGGGAGGAGCTATGATAATAGGGTGGAGTCCGTCACCAGTCGTGGGCGTGGCCTGATCTAATGTGACGTCACTTTTTTCACACACTGTTTTTGATAAAAAGAAATATAAGAAAGACTTTTATCATTGTAGGGTGTTTGTGTACACACACTGCCGACTCACATTTATAATCAAACACCATGTAAACGTGCATTTAGCATTTATTAGTGTCAAAATAACTCCAAGAAATATGCAAGAACGAGGTTACATCCTCACTAATGGTTTGTTTGTTTGCGAATGCATTACAGGAATATTCCGGGTGGGGATGTGCCCAAAGCCGAATACCTTCTTCAGAAAGGAATGGATAATGAATGACGGATTCATCCGAATAATATAAAAAATATGAATTTGTCTGATTATCCAAAAAGCACAAGGATAAAGCGACATTTTAAATAAACATGTACAAAATTACAACGTAATAATGAATCTGTGCCGCCAATATTTCTAAAGTGTATAAAACTTTATGAATTGAAATGTGCACGTTGATGTCCGATCGGACGGGCGCTGTCTCGAGGAGTTTATAACTGTAACATTAAGATATGACATCATATACACTTCTTGAAGTTAATGTACACACGATTCACACGTGATTGTTTTAATCTGTTATATTCCTGATCTGAAGAGTCCGTCTCTCCGGCTCTTAAAGTTGACCACATTTATATTCACATCAGCGATTAAGGTAATTAACTAAGACTTTATTCTGATATAATGTTAAACAGATCTATAGAGTATTGATCTATTCCTCCGTATGTAAATGTATGTAAAACATGCTCCGTCTTTCCTTCTTCTTCTTTAAAATGGGTTAAATGAGAATTTGAACTGTGGAAAGGCGCTATATCAATTTAACATTATTATTATTGAACTAAATAATGGTGTCCTACCGTACAAATATTCCTGACAGATTTACAGGACTTTCACCTGTTTATAAGCTATATCAATTTATTTTTATTTATTTTAATGTTTGAATTTGTATTTATTATTCACTGCAAAATGTTTAATATCCAGAATAATGTTGTTATACATGAAAATCTGCGTAAAATTCTGTTTCAGCAGAAATGAATATCAGAAATACCAGGAGAAAGCACAACATACTCCACATTAATGCAGCTGTGTAGTACAATAATCATTTAATGAACATATGTAGCCTACAGTAATAATAATTATTATTATTATTATTAGACTATTATTATGAAAAGGCTTACAAGTCATATTTTATTTACAGAAACTATAAATGTAAGTGTAACATTCCTGTTTAAGCCCCGCCCACATCAGGTTCTATCTGAAATACAGATAATGGAGTCACTGAACACCCCTAATCCTGTGATTAAAGGAATATTCCGGGTTCAGCACAAGTTAATCTCAATCAACAACATTCGTGGCATAATATTGATTACCACAAAACTGTATTTAAAATAAAAATAAATAAATAAATATATATATATATATATATATATATATATATATCCAACTGTACAACCTCATTGCCATGACAACATAATGCCATAATCACTACAACGATTTAAACAACTTTACAGCTCAAATAATACATGAGTTTATCAGAGGAATTAACCAAATTATTGAAGTGCTTTTATACAATTATAAGCTTCACAATTCTGTCCTTAAAACTGTCACCTCAATTTTTGCTTTGTTAAAGAAAAGGCGGGACAAGCTAAAATAATAATAAAATCTGTCGAATGAGATTAACTAGCTCATACTGAACCCAGAATATTCCTTTAATTTCGATATGTCCACACCTCTCGTCATCCACATTAGAGAACTTTTGTCCGCCATCAAAGACGAAGACTTTCGAAAACGCTCTCCAAAACCACATACTATGGAAAATTGTTAGAAACTTCAAAAATTAAGGCTTCCCGCTATTCTCCGCGGCATCCAGCTTGCTGATGAGTAGGGCTGGGACAACGCGGCGACGTCATCGATGATGTCGGCGCAAAAAATACGTTGACGCTAAAAATGCCCGTCGATTCGTTAGACCCAAAATAAAGATGGCGGTGCCGGAGAGTATTAACAACTCGAGTGGCTCCTCAGACTATCAGAAGTGCAAGGCGGCACTCGTTCCTCTAAAGTATGGGAATTCTTTAATTTAAAAGGAAAATGGAGATGGTCTTCCATTCTAGCACCACGGCAACGCACCGGCACCTGAAGAGGCGCCACACGGGAGCAGCTCCCCACTTTGCACTCGATGTTGGAGTAGGCTATAATACGTTGTCGACACTAAAGTTTTCGTTTATAGCTATTAATAATGCGCTTATAGCTATGAATGTTGTGACAAATACATGGAGGACACTGACAACGCGCTGACAGACAGGACCAAGCGGGTAACATTTAATAAAGTCTCAACTTTCACATTTGGTCAGTCAAAGAAAATGAACCCATAAATTGGCCGACTATTGTGTGGCTCTTTAATGTGTCGTGACAGATTGCCTCCGTTAAAGCGGCTCGTGAACCGATCATCTTTTCCTTGGTTAATCTATAGCATCAAATGCTAAACATGAATGTAGCCTCCACCAGAAGGACTGATGTTTTAACCGCGGGTAGACGTCAGTACAGTAGCCTACAATCCATTATTCAAATCCACCGATGGTAATCTTCTCTCTCCTGACTACTTTGTCGGACAAAAATGGCGTATTACGATTGATTGATCAGATCGCCGGTCAATCAAACTCCAGGCGTTTTTTTTTTATTTTTTACATTTTATAATTGAATCGAAATCGAATCTGACTGAAAAAATGAATCGTTAGATTAATCGATGCATCGAAAAAATAATCGCTAGAGTAATCGTTTAAAAAATAATCGTTTATCCCAGGCCGAGTGATGATATTGGAATACCGGTCATATACGAGCTATTTCCACAGTGTAATAATGTACAATAGTTGCTGATATACATAAACGAATATAACAATGATCTGTATTTTAATGAATAAAACCAACATTCACTACAGAAACTGAACTTTCCTCCAACATCTCGGAAACTTGGTGTCAAAAGTCGTAATTACGATGTGCAACTTCCGAGTGGGAAACTCGTATTTAGGATAATTCCGATGGCACGTGAAGGCACTAGACCCCAAATGTTCTGTCCAGACTGTTCGACTCAGAATATAGCGAACGGATTGTATGGACTACTATTATAATAATTTTATGGGGAGAAATTACAGTTTACGGCTCAGTGTTAATGCCCCCCCCCCCCCCCCCATTTCCCTTGGTCACATCCCAGTGCCGCCACTGGCATATGGGTTAGGAACGACATGAGAGTGAATAGATGATGACAGAATGTTGTGAGAGTCCCTACCTTCCAGACAGCACGTCCTCCACAGGCCAGAATGGGTCATCACCTCCTCGTTTTTCTTACCGGTCTCGTTCTCGTTAGTGGACTTGATTTTGCACACCCCGCGTGAGTACAGCCAGTAGTCGGTGCCCACCGCGATGGTCATGAGGCTGAAGGCGGCCAAAGCGCCCACTGTGGTCAAGAGCATCTGCACTCCTCGCTCAAACACACCCATGATGCCGCATTCCCCTTTCCTCGAGAGGTGTAGCAAACCAATACGTGTACATTTACGGAGACACGGAAATTAGGAATGAGGTGCCTGAGAGGGGGTGTTCCCCAACAAATGGTTTGAAAGAGAAGAATGCAGATTAACGCTGGAGTCTGAACAGCTGCACTACTGAAAACGCAAGATATTACAACTATTCCAACTGAACATATTGACAAAAGTGTAAAAGCTCTAGAATAAATCTGGCCTGTGTATTGTCTTATTAACTAGCTCTCTCTGTTGGCATGATGGTGGGCATGAGGTTTGGCATGACCAACAGCAGCCTTCACATCCTCTGGACAGACGAAGATTCTCGATAAACATGAGAATCCTTCACATTCCGTGTCTCCGGTTCCGTTCTCGGTGCACACATCCATGAATCTGAACGGAGGAGGGTCGGAATATCCAAACAATGGATTTAAAGCAGATCCCATTTAAATCGAGTCATTAATAAAAGAGTTCAGAGTTCAGATCATTCTGACTTACACACAGAGATATCAATACAAATCAATGAAAAACGATTATAAACATCTTTTTCCTAAAATTCTGGTCTCCGGTTTCCATAGGTGGCCTTTATATCGTCGAATGTTTCCCGCGTAAATGAGAATCTTCGTGAGGAAGATTCACGCGACATGAATCCGTCGAAGCCCTGATGTTCTCCGGTCAACCGAACCTCTCTCAGCCCTCCCGCCATGAACAACCGAATCACGACAGATGAATAAAAAACGCAGAGAGAGAGAGAGAGAGAGAGAGAGAGAGAGAGAGAGAGAGAGAGAGAGAGAGAGAGACTGATATATATATATATATATAGTGAGAGAGAGAAAGAGAGACATAGAATGAGAGAGAGACTGATATAGAGAGAGAGAGAGAGAGAGAGAGAGCAGTTGGTGCTGAGGCTGACTGACCTCACTCCTACAGAGATCAGACAACTTTAGGACAAACTCACAATTATTCGGATCAACCAAATTCTAAACTCAGAAAAAGACAAATCACCAACTGGACAAACAGCACAATGACGGATGTGAATTTAAGAAAAGCATTGAGGATGTACAGACTCAGCGGGCACAGTCTGGCCATAGAGAGGGGTGGCACACACAGACGTGGGTATCCCGTGACCACTTCCTCACGGAATGCCCAAAATATGAAATCATGAGGAACCACTTTTATCCCAAAATTATACAAATATTTCCCCAATTTAATAATTGCACCCCAACTGAAAAATGTCCTTGTTTATACTAAAGAATGAACATCAATAAATGTATAATTAAAACTCACAAACCTCTCATGACACGTGAATGAGGATAATGTTTAATTCCGTTTATATAGTTCATTAGTTAATGTCAACTTGATACATAATTGTATACTTTTATATTTGCTTGTTCAAATCCTAATTCAGTTGTTCTGCTAAATGCTTTGGCAATACAAAATGTACTTATGTCATGCCAATAAAGCAAATTGAATTGAACTGAGAGAGAGACACAGAGAGAGACTGAGAGAGAGAGAGAGAGAGAGAGAGAGAGAGAGAGGGAGAGAGAGAGAGAGAGAGGTTATAACAGTCACACACACACACACACACACACACAGGTGGTACAGAACACCGCACATCACTGGATCCCCTCCACAGCAGGTCCCGCACCAGCCAGCAGCAACCCGAGCCAACGCTGAACGTCAGGACATCCAACACATGCGGAGTATCATCTGCTCGCACTTCATAACTCATAACGGACAGCGGTAAAAAACACATACACACATACATAACTGTTGTGTTTGTCTTTCTCTTGTCTCAACATGGCAAACAAACCCTAAAGATATTCTTTATATTTCTGTGATGAAATCACATGTGGGACATTCAAGGTCTGAACTCTTCAGTCTTTGGCCCAAAGAGCAGAAACTCTGACTTTATGAGAGGAACTGAAGATGTCATCATTTTACAGGACAGCTGGTGTAGAGGAGACGAGTCCACTGGTCGCCCCTCAGGATATAGAGAGACGATACTACCATCAGTCACACAGGGGAGACTTGGGAGGGGCGATAATCTGGATTAAACCTCAACTGTCCACAGAATTAGTCAAAAGAGAACAATGTCACCTGTGGCTGAAAATATCATCATCATCATATAGGCATCATATCCACATCTCAGCCTGTCTTCCTGTGTGCATATATATACACCCCCTCTTGAGTCGCCCCATTTCCAAGAAGAAACATTTCAAAACTTAGAGTGAGAAATCAGCCATTTCCAGGCCCAGGGAAATGTGCCGTTTCTGGGCGATTTACTTCTAGAACCGGTGTAGAATTAGAGTTCATAGAATCACATGGTGCCCGTTTCATTACTGGGTCTGTACATCGTCAATGGAAGACTAAGGGGAGACTCGATCGGACGGTACACCTACAGCTCAGCTCTTGGTAGCAGCACTGTAGATTACGCAATCACAGATCTGGACCTTTCTTCTTTGAGAGCGTTCACAGTCAAACCATTAACAGCTTTCTCAGACCACAGCCAAATTACCCTGAAACAACAACACAGTCAGCACACCGTATCAAATGAGCCCAACAATGTCATTCACATGGACAGAAAACAGCATCACTGATTACAGCCAGTGAATGTACAGAAATACAATCTCTCGTACATTCATTCTAAACACATGAAGCCCCATCTATAAGAGTGGAGATAAATTAGACCCTAATAACTACCGAGGCATCTGTGTGAACAGTAATCTGGGGAAGGTCTTCTGCAGTATTTTAAACAGCAGACTTTTAGACTTCCTTATGAAGCACAATGCCTTGAGTAAATGTCAAATTGGATTCATGCCAAAATGTCGCACATCTGACCACATTTTCACCCTACAGACACTCATTGATAAATATGTACATCAAAATAAAAGCCAAATTTTTGCCTGTTTTGTAGATTTTAAGAAAGCGTTTGATTCAATCTGGCATGAAGGATTATATCTCAGATTATTGACAGCGGTGTAGCTGGAACATTCTGTGATGCGTGGAGTGAGACAGGGTGGCAGTTTAAGCCCCGCCCTCTTCAACATTTACATCAACCTTGTCAGTTTTATTTGCTAATTTCAGTAAATTTCACTGGTAAATAAAATAAGTACATTTTACTTCACTTTTTGAAGCTGTGTTCCCAGTATGCACCAGGCTTGAATAATTAATGAGCTTGCATGATTTCACTGTTTGCAAGTTTCTATACACTGTTTTTAAAAAAAATCTCCCCTTTTCTCCCCAATGTGGAATGCCCAATTCCCAATGCGCTCCAAGTCCTCGTGGTGGCGTAGTGACTCGCCTCAATCTGGGTGGCGGAGGACAAATATCAGTTGCCTCTGCATCTGAGACGTCAATCCGCGCATCTGATCTTATCATCTTATTATTGTTGAGCACGTTACCATGGAGACGTAGCGCACGTGGAGGCTTCACGCTATTCTCTGCGACATCCACACACAACTCACCACACGCCCCACCGAGAGCGAGAACCACATTATAGTGACCACGAGGAGGTTACCCCATGTGACTCTACCCTCCCTAGCAACCGGGACAATTTGGTTACCCCATGTGACTCTACCCTCCCTAGCAACCGGGACAATTTGGTTACCCCATGTGACTCTACCCTCCCTAGCAACCGGGACAATTTGGTTACCCCATGTGACTCTACCCTCCCTAGCAACCGGGACAATTTGGTTACCCCATGTGACTCTACCCTCCCTAGCAACCGGGACAATTTGGTTACCCCATGTGACTCTACCCTCCTTAGCAACCGGGACAATTTGGTTACCCCATGTGACTCTACCCTCCCTAGCAACCGGGCCAATTTGGTTACCCCATGTGACTCTACCCTCCCTAGCAACCGGGCCAATTTGGTTACCCCATGTGACTCTACCCTCCCTAGCAACTGGCCCAATTTGGTTACTCCATGTGACTCTACCCTCCCTAGCAACCGGGCCAATTTGGTTACCCCATGTGACTCTACCCTCCCTAGCAACCGTGACAATTTGGTTACCCCATGTCACTCTACCCTCCCTAGCAACCGTGACAATTTGGTTACCCCATGTCACTCTACCCTCCCTAGCAACCGGGACAATTTGGTTGCTAAGGAGACCTGTCTGGAGTCACTCAGCACGCCCTGGATTCAAACTCAAGACTCCAGGTGTGACTGTCAGCGGCAATACTCGCGGAGATACTCAGGACTCCACATTGTTTTCATTGTTGATTTTGTTGCTACAATTGCTAACTTCTTGTTTTGTTCAGTCTGAAGTTCATTTTCTACTCAAAATTACCCATTCATGATCAAAAAAATTATCTGTTGATTGTTACTGTCATCATGTTTTGTGCACGCAAGCTGTATGTAGTGTGTATTGCCAGCAATACAAAGGGAATAAAATAGTTATTAATACCATGTACATCAAATTTGTAAGTATCAGTTTTAACTGAAATGTTTAAGTTACATTTACTTTAATCGATATTATGTTGTGAAGTTGTTATAAAGCTATTAACTTATACAGTGTTTTTAAAAATTAGCTAAATAAAAATGAAGTCTTATTAGTCAGTGTAGGCCTATTTCGTCATTGGCAGGATTATTCACAAGGCCTCAGTGTAAACGTTGTCAATGGCAAATAACTACAGCCGGAGACCTCCAAATGGGGGGCGGGATCTCCAAAAGTGGGCGTCACTTCCTCTCACGGTTAAGTTTAGGGAAAGGGGCTCCCTATATCTGTAATTGTGGTTTGAGCTCCCGCCACTTTTTTGGAGTAATGCCCGCAGCTATATCCTTTTTGTCCATTATTACATGCCCGCACTGTCCTCAAGCTTGCCCACAGATGAATATTTTAAATGAAACATTGGAAACAAAAGAACTGATTTTCTCCAGATGCGTGGAGTGAGACAGGGCTGTAGTTTAAGCCCCACCCTCTTCAACATTTACATCAACCTACTAATATACTAGAACATTCTCCCATTCAAGGTCTCACTCTACACGACACAGAAATAAAGTGTCTCCTCTATGCGGATGACCTGGTTCTCTTCTCGCCCACTAAAGAGGGGCTGCAGGACAGCCTGAATCTGCTGGCGGGACACTGTCAGTCCTGGGCCCATTTTCCAGAAATGTTCCAGATCTCCGGGACTAACACACACACATTCACACTCTCACACGGAACCATTGAAACCACAAACACACACTTACCTCAGCCTGACACTCACTCCAGTGGGAAACTTCACTTTGGCTGTGAATGAACTCAGAAAGATGCCATTAAGAATATTTTCTTGTATTATATATAATTTTTTAAATATATAATAAACATACATAATTAAACTAGACTTCTCTCATATCCCCTCCCCAAGAGTCCCCAAAAACACTAAATATTACCCCATTTCCTGACTAACAAGTCTCCAAACCCCAGCCTTCTATTTGCCACCTCCTCGCACGCTGAAGGGAAGTGAGGGATGAAGCGGTGGAATACTGGGGTTGCTGTCTGTCTGTCTGTCTGTCTGTCTTATGTCTGTCTTATGTCTGTCGGCCTGTCTGCCTGCTTGTCTGTCTTACGTCTGTCTGTCTGCCTGCCTGTCTCTCTTATGTCTGTCTGTCTGCCTGTCTGTCTGTGTCCATCCGTCTGTCTGTCTGTCTTATGTCTGTCTGTCTGTCTGTCTGCCTGCTTGTCTGTCTTATGTCTGTCTGTCTGTCTGTCTTATGTCTGTCTGTCTGTCTGTCTGCCTGTCTTATGTCTGTCTGTCTGCCTGCCTGCCTGTCTGTCTTATGTCTGTCTGTCTTATGTCTGTCTGTCTGTCTGTCTGCCTGTCTGTCTGTCTATGTGTCTGTCTGTCTGCCTGTCTGTCTTATGTCTGTCTGTCTGCCTGCCTGTCTGTCTGTCTGTTTGCCTGCCTGTCTGTCTGTCTGCCTGCCTGTCTTATGTCTGTCTGTCTGCCTGCCTGCCTGCCTGTCTGTTTGCCTGCCTGTCTGTCTGTCTGTCTATCTGTCTGTCTGTCTGTCTGCCTGCCTGTCTTATGTCTGTCTGTCTGTCTGTCTGTCTGCCTGCCTGTCTTATGTCTGTCTGTCTGCCTGTATGTCTGTCAGTCTGCCTGTCTGTCTGTCTGTCTGCCTGCCTGTCTGTCTGTCTGTCTGTCAGTCTGCCTGCCTGTCTGTCTGTCTGTCTGCCTGTCTGTCTGCCTGTCTGCCTGTCTTATGTCTGTCTGTTTGCCTGTCTGTCTGTCTGTCTTATGTCTGTCTGTTTGCCTGCCTGCCTGCCTGTCTGTCTGTTTGCCTGCCTGTCTGTCTGTCTGTCTATCTATCTGTCTGTCTGCCTGCCTGTCTGTCTGTCTGCCTGCCTGCCTGTCTGTCTGTCTGTCTATCTATCTGTCTGTCTGTCTGTCTGCCTGCCTGTCTTATGTCTGTCTGCCTGTATGTCTGCCTGTCTGTCTGTCTGTCTGTCTGTCTGTCTATCAGTCTGCCTGTCTGTCTGTCTGTCTGTCTGTCTGTCTGTTTGCCTGTCTGTCTGTCTGTCTGCCTGTCTGCCTGTCTTATGTCTGTCTGTTTGCCTGCCTGCCTGCCTGTCTGTCTGTTTGCCTGCCTGTCTGTCTGTCTGTCTGTCTGTCTATCTGTCTGTCTGTCTGTCTGCCTGCCTGCCTGTCTGTCTGTCTGCCTGCCTGTCTGTCTGTCTGTCTGTCTATCTGTCTGTCTGTCTGTCTGCCTGCCTGTCTTATGTCTGTCTGCCTGTATGTCTGTCAGTCTGCCTGTCTGCCTGTCTGCCTGTCTGTCTGTCTATCTGTCTGTCTGCCTGTATGTCTGTCTGTCTGTCTGTCTGTCTGCCTGTCTGTCTGTCTGTCTATGGCACTCCTGTGTGCTGCTTGGTGCTGGCGTGAGATCTTAAAGTCTTTCATTCTGATTGATTTGATAAAAACAAGAATCTGAGGAAACAAATGCAGAGTTTGTTGGGTTTTTTGTTCCATAGTATTCCTTAGAATGATTTCTTACGGCGCACTTTCATCACCCAGACATCCACAGTATACCCTCAGACCTCCTCACAGAACAATGGAAGGCTCTGCAGATATCAGTAAAAAGCTTCGGCTTCATCTCACACATGCAGGAAGAACATGTTCATCATCTCCTTCAGTGTGCTGTGGACCTGTAGGCCCAGAAACACTCATTCTGTGTGGATCTTAGTATCCCATTTAAAGGGCCAACTACCAGACTTCTTTGAAATAAAACTAAAATAAGCTGTGATCTGCTCCAGTAATAAAGATCGATGATGTACTGAGGTTAGTTCATGAAGTGATGTATGTTCTGCTGTTGATGTTCTGTGTGCTGCTGCTGCTGAAACTGGACAGCTCGTGCTGTTGCCAAGGCGACTGTCTCCCTCTTGTGATGGAGTGAACCTGAAGACTGTGTGTTTCACTAATAAAACAGATAGATGATTGGTCAATACAGTGTTCCAGTCGTGGGAAAATACATGATAGAGTAACAGCTCCGACATGAATCAGAGACACATAGAGAACAACTATTAACCACTGTTTACACGTCAGGGATTAGATGTTCTAGCACAAGAATGCCACTTCCTTGATTTACATAGCTCTCATACTGTACTGTTTAAATGCAGCACTGAGGACGGGATGTAAAGCGTCAAAGACAGACAGACTGTGTGAGCAGGAGGACCTGAAAAACGCTCAGACAGATTAGCTCTTCCTGCTCCAGAGCAAAAGGACACACTTGACATTCAAGACAGCAAACACTCCCAACCAGCCAGTGTGATAGAGAGAGAGAGAGAAATCGAATCAAGAAGATTTATGAATTTAGAATACAATTCGGTGATGTCATACATGAGGAGGAATGTGATTGGCTGATGGCGCTGCAGTTGATGTGTCTCACATCATCGCGCACAATAAAACACACACAGCATAATCAGCATCACACCAACACAGTGTGTGACAGACACAAAGGCAGGTGTGTTCATACAGCACATTTTATACACTGTGATCATTCAAGTGCTTCACACAGGCATAATACTAAGAAAAAGATATTGACATACAAATTAAAGGAAAAGTTCACCCAAAAATGATAATTATCTCATAATTTCCTATGCTCTCAAAAATGACTTTCTTTCTTTTGTGGATCTCTAATGAAGACATTTTGATGGAGATATGATGTGAAGAAGTCAATGGGGCCCAACACATTCAAGCTCCAAAAAGCACATAAAAGCATCATTAAGGTACAGAGCCACTTAGAGGATGGGCAGGAATTTTTTTGCATCTGTTGCAATAAGTTTTGCATTTCCTAGCGTCAAGGTTACGTATGTAACCACCGTTCCCTGATGGAGGGAATGAGACGTCGTGTCGAAGAAGTGACACTAGGGGTCTCTCTTGAGTGCCGAATATGCCTCTGATGCATGAAAAAAGGCCAATGAGAAGTTGGCAGACAGTATTTGCATACCCCGCCCCTGGATATACGGGTATAAAGGTGAGGAAATACTATGAGTTCATTCAGGATTTTTCTGAGGAGCCGGGAGTGTCCGGCCACCTCAGTGGCTCGGCTCAGCGACGTAGCCAGGAGGACACGACATCTCGTTCCCTCTATCAGGGAACGGAGGTTACATACATAACCTAGACGTTCCCCGTCTGTCGCTAAATTCGACGTCGCGTCAAAGAAGCGACACTAGGGGTCCACTTCAAATCACGCCATGCGCTGAGCCCTGTACGTGTACTGCTGACACAGGAGCGGGCAGGTATTTCACGTGCCAGGACGACCAGCTGTGTCAGACTGCACGTACCCTTTCCCAATGCCCCATAAAAGACGTCGGAATCCTTCTAGTTACCCAAGCAAGGGAACAAGGCGACGCTTGCCAACCTGGGACGGGCCGTGCCTAGCCGGGTCTCTTTTCTCTCTATGTTTCTCTCATAGAGCCAAACGCCTGGGGCCCTTACCACATCGTGGGAAGGGGGTCTTACCCATTTTCCTATTCTTTCACACCTGCCCAGGAAGGGGGAGGTAACGTGGCAAAATACATCACATGGGCCTCTTCGGTCACATGTGGGAAAGAATGGCGCGGTGGTAGATCCAGCCTCGAGGAGGGGGGGAGTTGCTACAACACGGCAACCGGAGGGCAGCGGGAACTGCCTATGGGTGACGCGGCTCCGCTCGTAAGGGGACCGTACTGCGGAAAATACACACTGGAGGAGTCCGCGTAGGAGGCCTGATCTGTGGAGCACCTTTCCCAGTGCAGGGTAGATTTGAGCTACCCGCAGTGAATTGGGTCGGCGAATTCCTCCGCTGAATTGCGGAAGCACAGGGCTAGGGAGGAGTCATCCAGGGAGCCGAGTGAATGGGATCTCCTGGGAGGGAAAAGCGCACTGTTTTACCTCGGCCGAGGGAAAGGGCGCTGGGCGCAAGCGATTCACCCGGTCAGACCGTCATCATATACCAAGTTCTACTGGCTCGGACCTCAGAAATCACAGGACGAGACTGACTCAACTCTGTGTCCACTACCACATTGAGGTTGCTGGGGAGTCGGTGCTGGCTCCAAAGTAGGAGACGACGGGCGTGTACGCCGCCTTGGCGATTTATGTACGCTACCGCGGTGGTGCTGTCTGACCTGATTTAGACATGTTTGTCCCAAACTAATGGGAGAAACTCCCGTAGCTGCGTGTCCATTGCACACGGCTCCCCAACCCAATTTGGAGGCATCAGTCGTGACCAGGACGCGTCAGGACACCTGCTGCAAGGGTACTCCTGCCCGAAGAAAGCAGAGGTCTGTCCAGGGTTTGAGTGTTCGGCGGCAGGCGGGGGTGACTACTGACTGAGCACGCTCGTTGGTGAGTCGTGCCAACATTGAGACCGAGTCCATGCCGAGAAAAGAGATGCTCTGAACTGGGGTGAGCTTGCTCTTTTCCCAGTTGACCTGAAGCCCCAAACGGCTGAGGTGCCTGAGCACCTGGTCTCTGTGAGCGCATAATAACTCTCGAGAGTGGGCCAGGATGAGCCAGTCATCGAGGTAATTGAGTATGCGGATGCCGGCTTCTCGGAGCGGGGCAAGGGCTGCCTCTGCGACTTTGGTGAAGACGCGAGGGGACAGAGACATGCTGAAGGGGAGGACCTTGTACTGATACGCCTGGCCTTCAAACGCGAACCGAAGGAAGGGTCGGTGTCGAGGCAATATTGAGATATGGAAGTACGCGTCCTTCAGGTCTAGCGCTGCTTTGAACGGGAGTTTGTGCAAAGCCCGGTTGAAAACTTTCAAGTCCAAGATCGGTCATAAGCCGCCGCCTTTCTTGGGTACAATGAATTAAGGGCTGTAGAGACCCTTCTTCATTTCGGTTGGAGGGACAGGCTCTATTGCGTCTTTGAGTAAAAGGGTAGCGATCTCCACGTGCAGGGATTCGGCATGCTCGCCGTGTACTGCGGTAAAGCTGACGCCTGTGTAGGGGGGCGGAGGCCTGGCAAACTGAATTGAGTAACCGAGTTGGATGGTCCGGGCCAGCCAGCGTGACGGATTGGGAAGTGAAAGCCATGCATCCAAGCTCCGTGCTACTTGAACTAGTACAGAACTGCTGGGTAAAGTCCTCGATGGTGTCGCCGAAAAGGCCGAACTGGGAGACAGGGGCGTTGAGAAAGCGGGTCTTGTCTGTTTCATGCATCTTGACCAAGTTCAGCCATTGATGACATTCCCGGACCACCAGCGTGGTGCAGTAGGCTTTAGCAGTCAGTGTAGACGTTGTCCTACAGGCCTTGGAGGGGAGCACAGGGCGACCCCGCCAGGTGGTCGGGTTTCCGGGCACAGGTGGAGTGCAACAGACCTATCTACCTGGGGAATCGCCGTGGAGCTGTGGGCCACTCTGCCGTCAAGGGTAGCGAGAGCGGATGAGCGGGTGGCATGATGAGTGGAGAGCGCCGCCCTCCACATAGACATCAACTCATCATGCACTTCTGGGAAAAATGGGACCGGGGGTGTGCGTGGCTGTGAGCGGCGCGGTGTTCCCAGGAACCAATCATCCAGCCGCGATGGCTGTGGGGAGAACGGAGGGTTCCAGTCCAGCCACACGCTAGCGGCGGCCCGGGCAAGCATATCGCACATCTGCGCGTCCGCCTCAACCTGGGCGTGCTGGCCCGAAGGCGGCAGCTCAGGGGAGTCGTCTGCGTCAGACGGCACGCTCTCCAATGCAACAGCGAGCTCATCCACATCTAGCTCTAGAGGATAGGCAGGCTGGCCGTGAGGCGAGCTGCTGTTGCCTCGAGCACAGACAGGAGTCAACGAGCGTGCCGGGGGGTGAGTGGTCCGAGGGGGTGTACCCGGTGGAGCTGCACCCGCTGCCATCCCCAGAACGCCTCCAGCGCCGGCGGTATCGTCCTCAATCCCGTGGGAAGGAGCGATGCGGGGGGCGGCCGGAGTGTTGTGCTTTCTGTTGAAAGCGAGCCACGACGGCAGCGCTGACATGCTCATGCTCTCGCACTGACAGGGAACAGACCAATATGTAACTAATTTTCACTATAATTATTTATATGTTTGGCAAACTTTTGCTCCTAAATCATTTTATTTAGATCACTAAGAGACAAATGTGACGTTTCAAGCTACATGCCCTTCATCGGTGTCAGATTACACAAAAGACAAACCCATATATTCCCATGAGCACCAATGAATCAAAGCCACAAATACAGCTAAAATCAATAACAATCACCAAATAATTAACACAACTCAGATATACCAAAAAACAACATAAATGTAAAAAAAAGAAGAAAAATATACCTGGCTATGCCATCAGGTGTGGACACCATCATCCTGCCATGTGATAGATACAGGTGAGACGTCACATGATGAGACTCTCAGTACCCACAGTTCAGTTCAACAGTCAAGTGTCAACAGAAGCATGAACCATCACTTTAACATTATTTAAGTTCATAAAATTAGTCACAGAAATTAACGTCTCACATCGTTTGATCCTTAACAAGCGAAATATTAAAAGAGAGGAAATGAGGGCACGTATGTGTATGAGGGTATGTGTGTTCCTCAATCAGAGAATCTGGCAGCAGTGACATGCTGATTTATTTGTTCATTCTGTCATCCAAAACTCACACACACACAAGCCGATCACAGCAGCCATTAGAAGGATTACATGAACCGAGCAAACACTGCTGTCTGCTTTATTCCTATCAGTGCCATTGATAATCCATCATCATCTCTATAGCTTTAATGTACACAGACTCAAGTTCTTCAGTATTCAGGCACACAAGCATGCATTCAAATAAAAGCTCTTTGCCTGATCTTGATTCAGTCGTGTACAGTGCTTCCACGTGTTTGAAATGAGTTTTCTTAACTTAAAATTATTATTTAATCTCAAACACTTTGTGTTTGATCTGAATTAACCCAACCAAATTAGAAGTATTAATGTACCTCAAATAAATCGCTTTTATTTCTTTATGTATTAACCAGGGGTGGGTCAGAAGGGTAAAATAAAATTAGCACACCCTAATATTAGCTTTGCCACCCGACGGTGCGCAACGGCTTAACCCGTCCGTGTCGTGCATGGTCCATAACAACATTCCCCCGTAGGAGGACACAGCGTTCCGCCTGAATAGACAAATCCTTCATCCTTTTTATTCCTCTTGCACAAAAACACATAAATTAACACTTAATTTGAACATTTACTCTCCCTATCAAGTCCAATGCAAAGCATGCTGGGAAATGTAAATCTCCTGCCAAATTTCATCAGTTACATTAACACCACAAAAAGTATTGATGTAGTCCCAACTCACATGGATTGAGTAAATTTACATTTTACACATTTAAATGGATAGAACGCACTGAAATCAATTTGTGACTAAATGTTCTAGAAATGTGTTGCTTTATTTATTTAAAGGAGACCTATTATAAGTCTCATGTGTCCCCAGAATGTGTGTGTGAAGTTTCAGCTCATAAAACCCCACGGATCATTTATTATACCACGTTATAAACGCCTCTTTTTGGGTGGAATCAACAACACGCTGATTTTGTGTGTGTCTCTTTAAATGCAAATGAGCTGCTGACTCCGCCCAAGACATATCTCTGGTCTCTGTGAATACAGTCAGAGGCAATGCTAACTTAAGCTGCGATTCGCAAACATTTATAAAATATAAAGTGTGATACTTACATCTGCAGGATATAAAGCTGGCACACGAACAGCTGGCACTGATCCATGCTTGAGAATCACATTTTTTGAACATCCTGCTTTACATTGACACTCATTTACAAAGCAGTCCGGTGTAAAATGATTTGTAAAAGTAAAAATAATTTCAAACATTTTTCGGAAAACGCCCCTTATCAGCGCCTTCCGCCCAATGTTAGCTGGGATAGGCTCCAGCCCCCGCGACCCTGTACAGGATAAGCGGTTGACGATGGATGGATGGATGCCCCTTATCAGCTGTTGATTAAACTAACAAGTAGTCCCGCCCACAACTCACGCCATTGGTCGAGTCATTGTTGTTGTGTCTGGATGGACGGGTTGCTCGAAACTAACAGAAACAGTGTTTACACTTTATGAGAAAATTAACCAACAAATGTCTTACTTACATTTGTCTCTGCATATTGAAGGTGCTGTGAGCGATTTTATCCGCTCTACTTCCACGGGACTGAGCCATTGAATTAGCCACGCCCCTCTTTACAAAACCCCGCCCTCCAAAGATACCAAATGAGCTTCATTGAGACCAACACGAGCAGAATCGGCTGTTAAAAACAACAGCAGTGAAATAGCGCCCTCAACTGGCAACTGCTATGAACAACGTGGCATAAAAATGGCATTAAGCCTCAATAATTCACTGCAGCTACAAAACTATGAGAACACACAAAGAATGATTGACAGGTCGAAAGCATCATTGTCCATGGACACATTTTTGTTGGTTGTTTACAGAGTCTAGAGCGGACACAGAGACCGGTGACATATCTCACATCACTTATTTCAGTAATATTTCACTCATCTTGCCTTAAAACGTTCATTTAGTTGACATGCTTTATTGCAGATGACTTCTTGTTATACCAAAGTAAACAAAAATGTCCATGAGTGGGAAATGTACCACATTAGTTTTCTAATCATCTCTTGAATTTGAATGATTTTGTGCCCTTTACTCTCTTCAGTCCAGCCATTTAAACAGGCGAGCACGACTAACAGCAGGCGCATTTACTGTGAATGAAGTGATGAGAAGACACGAACAGACAGCAGCAGCAGATGTGCTGACTGCTCAGTTTCCATGGGAACATCATCTTCACAGTTCCTGTCAAAAACACTCAGACTTCCTGTAATCTGCTTCAGTCTTCTTGTCTGATGTGTCACATGATTACATTATGTGTGTGTGCAAGGCAAACGCTCCATATACTGTGGGAAGGGGCTAGTTGTCACACTCCAGTGAATATTTCTCAGGGTTGGTTCATTTGTGATGACAACAAAGTCATGACAACATAAACCTATTAGACATTTCCAAAAAATACAGTTCACTAAACACACGATGACCCCCCCATGGGGAAAGTTGTCACAATTATGTATAGCCTTCTTACAGTACATTTCATATATTCATTAATTTGCCATCAATCAGAATGACTGTCACAAAGCAGGGAAATATCCATCTGAGTAGGGATGATTTAAAGGTTTAAGTGCTGCCATCTACAGTAAAGATACAGCAGACACAGCCCACAGCTCATTCTGATGAGAACACATCACTTCTGATGACTAAAGCGCTTCATGAGATATAGCTCTGTCCCATCATCCCATGACCAGCTCATTTCACTTTGACTCCAGGTTTCATCATATAATTACTTGTGCTCTTAACACCAAGAAAACAGTCCAATCCAATTGTTCTTCATTAAATCATTAAAGCCATGATTACTATTTTCACTAGAAGGCTTCAGACATGAGCTACTCGCCATGCCAAGGCAAAACACAGTAACTACACATTTGTCCAAACTGAAATCGTACCCCTCAGAGGTCCCACAACACACGGGTTGGTTTAAAAATGCTCTTATTCAGAGAAAATAGTGGGATAAAAACTGCAGTAACTACAAAATTAAAAAGTCATTTTGAAGCTATTTTCCCTCATTTAATTTTTGGTGGTAACTGAAACAAAAACACAAACACACAAAGGTGTGTCTCTCTCTCTGTAACTCTCTGTAACTCTCTCTCTCTGTAAATCTCTCTCTCCCGCACTGCAGCTTCCTGTCGGACTTTATCCCTCTCTGAGACTTGATTAGCCTGATTAGTGGCCCTCCGTCCTATCACACAGCTGTTTTATAATTCCTGAGGTAACTTTAGTAGAATCGTTTCTCTCTTTTGGAAAGCAGCAGAACACGGGTCCGTTATACAAGACAAAACTGTATATTATTTTGAGTGATTCTATTATTTTTAAGGTATGTTATGTAAAAGCCATTTAATCCTTCTCATTTGCGGTGCTAGCCCTTCATCCTCAATGTTACATTTACATTTATGCATTTGGCAGATGCTTTTATCCAAAGTGACTTACAGTGCACTTATTACAGGGACAATCCCCCCGGAGCAACCTGGAGTTAAGTGTCTTACTCAAGGACGTAATGGTGGTGTCTGTGGGGATCAAACCAGCAACCTCCTGATTACCAGCCCTGTGCTCTAGCCACTAAGACGAGTGTTCCACGAGGGGCTAGTTTGCCTTTGCCCCTGAGCCAATCAAAAGCTTTGATCACATGTATATCAAGCTGTTGACATGAGCATTGGAAGTTACCAGGGTGCAGAGTAGACCTGCATAGCGAACTGCAGTGGTAAGTTTGAAAAGTGAATTTTATTATGTTAACATTTTATAATGTTCTGCTGGTTGGATTAGTTAAAGTGCACCGTTGTAAGGTGCCAGCGAGTCTGGGATACCCCTCGGGAGAACAAAAGGCTCTCATGAGAATCAACATTTGAACTGTCTCTTGCACATGTAACAGCAACATCCGAAACGCAGCCAGCAGGGGCTCGCATCTCACTTCTACCATCTGATTATCTTCCCCTATCCTCCTCACTTAGAACTCACTAAAAACCTATACAATGTCAAGTGTGTACAAAAAGTAACAATACATGTTTAGTATCATTTAAAGTGTCTCAGTGTGCCTGGTAAACTGGTCTCATCCTCCCAGCCACAATGAAAAGCAAAAAGAAGTTATAAGATATGAGAGATGTAGTGTGTCTCTTAAAGGTGTGCCCTCCCCCAGATCCTCCATACCTACTATATGTAAATGTACAGGAACCCCCTCAATAGGGGACCCAAATCTAATTAGAAGGACAGACACACCATTTGGTTAGCTTATTGAATTATCTGGGTTTATAAGGAGAAGGGGCAAAAGGTTCTGGGAGTCTGTATTAGACTTCCCACATGATCGCTGTGTGTAGTTTTCCGTTGCCAGGTAATATTTCTACAAATTCCTCAATTTCTGAATTGTTGTGATTATATTGATAGTTCGATGATTTTGCCTTATGAATTGGATTTTGAATTATTGTTCTATTACCTGGTCAATAAAGTGTAAACATTTGATTTTATTTTGACTGACTCTGAAATTGTTTTCCCAAACAGATTGAGCGATTCGTATGTTACCGCAAGTCTGCGTCAGATTAGTGACGACTAATATTTGGCATCAGTTCAAGTGTACTTGGTTTGCAAAGACAGAAAGTGTGTTTCCGTTTAGAACAGCTAAATGCTGCTTGACCAATCTAAATTCTGGTGTGTCTTACCTCTGTTTTGATTTGATGATTCTCCAGATAAGTGTACGTGGGAAACCACGCATGGCCAATCCAAAGCTATTATAAGAGAAGTTATGTTGGTCAACTTATATCTGTAATAGTGGTCGTGACCTCTACTGAAGAAAACGTTAAGTTAAATTCAAGTGTGTGCAGTTCCATGGGGGCTATACTGAAGTATCTTTGATTGTGTAAACGTGACCGATCTCAGGTATATAGCAATTACCTCTGTTTGATGATCCAATACTGACCGCTTGTGATCGTGAGACCCGCACGCGAGGACCTCAAAGCGACAGTTTCTTAATCTGAACGGGTAAGGTATAATTGAAGAGTTAAAAAGAATAATCAAACATTCGCTCACTTTTAATGATGCTCAGATATCATTAAAACCTTTTTTCATTTATGGAGTCAGATGAAATAACGAGGTAATACATGAGAGAAATTGTATTTTATTGAATCTTGTTGTGTTGCGTAAAAGAAAGACAGTAACGCGCAGAGACCTTCACCCGTATTATTGGAGACCGCCATTGGACCGATAAACGGGCTTACAGCGTTTATCATTTCATTGAATGCCATTGCGTTGAGGTGTTGTGTTGTCGGTGCATTAGACTGTATTAAATATCAAAAGACTGCTAAAATATTGAGTGTCTGTTTGATTAGTTTTGTTATGCTGTTCATTCAAATTAGTGGGATAATATGCACACCATTTGACAATTTGCCTATATGTGGTTTACTTGAGCTTTTTGACGTGGATGTGCACGTCTTAATAGTGTTTTGTGCTGAGGTTAAATCATTAGGGATATCTGTGTGGAATCATGTTCACAGGTCGGAGGAATAAAACGCCTTCATTCATCACGCTCTGTCAAATTTCTGTAATTATCTATTTTTATCAGTCATACTTGTTTTCTTAAAGGGCCAATATTTCTTTTTATCTGTCAAAATGATGGACAGAATTTCACATTTTTGGTCAATGTTTGAAAGATCGTATAAATAACGACCCTGAGACCCAACTGCTGGTGGGCTCAGACTGAGATCAGCACGGCTATCTACACACTAAAGTGTGTTTCATTCACATGTCAGTTTGCGCAGTGGTCTAGTCATCTCTGACCACCAGAACTAGTGCGGTAGAATGTGGTAACGGTTCTAGGAGCCCACAGATCCAGAGGTACATATTTGTTAGGAATATTTTGGATCTAGTCACGATCCCCAATTCTCCGGTCCCGTCTGTCTATGTTTGTGCCCAGTGAGATGCAGTCGTGAGTGTCATAGAAAGAACAACAACACAGTTGGTCTGTATCCAATCTACCCAACGTTTATTATGGCAAGCATGTTATTTATATTCTTCATGAGACAATGAACAGCCAACAGTAAGTGTGAAACATCATAAAGAGGAAGAGAGAATTTAACTCAGTACCATACTCACACATCTGAGGCGTGCAACTGACATCTGGGGTCAAATGAGCACACATACGGAGAAGGCGAGAAACATACACACACACATATAGAGCAGAACATCATGTACAGTTCATGTTTCTCACAATATTATAACCTGCTACAGACCTGACCACCAGATAAACATTACAGTCCAAAAATGATCATTTTAAAGAGAACATTTGCAGAAATTAAAGTACCTTGTAGTTTCATGACCTTGAGCACAATTAAGTCTAGTAATGTTTAACAAAATAGTAAATCTTATCATCCCTGTTACATTTTTGAGACAGTTATACCAATATACTCAAATATAAGTAGTCCATTTAGTTTGATAAATTATCTTTACCAGTAAAAAATAAAAAGATGTTTTAAATAAACTAAAAACAGCCTAATTTGGCTAGTGTTTGTTTCCGCAAGGAATTGAAGGGGTGGATGTTTATAGATGCATTTGAAAATGTCCTCAGATGACTTTCAAATTAATTCCTTTAGCAAATGTTTCATCTAAAGCGACAAATGAGAAGAGACCCCATTTCTAAAACACTCCATTTCCAAATTATTTTCTCCCTTTCCCCCTTCAATCCCAGAATATTCACACAGTATTTTTCATATGTAGTAGGTTGACGCGACGGTTGGTCAGAGATAATTCAGTTGGTTTGAGGAAATTCAAATCTTCCATTTGCGCGGGGTTTTATCTATTGGCTATTGGCGGGAACTCCGTGCTCTTCTTGCGCGCATGGATGTTTCTTTCCGTCCTCTCAGTTCAAGCGCGCCGGAAAACAACAGCTGAGCCGTGACATCGAAAAGGTGCATTACGCAACTTCCGGTACAACGTTTTTATATACATGTATACATATATATTAGACCACTTATATATTGCTTGCTTTAAACACCCGCGCATCTATAATGTCTTTGGGGTTATATATTCCTCGTTAGATAAATGAAAATACCGAGCAGGAAAGGTTGAAACGTTATGAATAGAGTTGTTTTCTACGACAGTCGCGCACACTTTACGGCACAGGCTGTGGTAAGACACTGTTTACAAACTTTCATTGACTGATTTTTTTTTGCTTGCAAACGACAGCGAGAAACAAGTGAGAAGTGTTTATCACAAACTCCTTAATGCAGGTGAATGGTCACATGACGATGTGTTTGAAAGAAACATTCGCCATTCGACTTCTTTATGATATTCGAGTTGTGATGGTGAAAATTATTCCATGACTTATGTTAGATATGTGCATTTAAACATGATGCTGCTTGTGTGAAGTGCTGTAGGTATACTCGATGATTTATTTTTTGACGTCGTCATGTATTTGTTTTTAGTTTGGTTTCTTGCATATTTAGTTTTTGACTCGCTTGAGTAACAACTGCCCACCCCAGTTTGTGCATGCTGCTGTCTGTCTGTCTGACACCTGCTCATATGACTATAATACTGCTTTACCTGCAGTGTGTGTGTGTGTGTGTGTGTGTGTTTGTGTGTGTGTGTGTGTGTGTGTGTGAGAGAGAGAGAGAGAGTGTGTGTGTGTGTGTGTGTGAGAGAGCGAGAGAGAGTGAGAGTATGTGTGTGTGTGTGTGTGTGTGTGTGTGTGTGTGTGTGTGTATGTGCGCGCGCGCGCGCGCGTGCGTGCGAATGAGACCGCTAAGGTGAAAAAGGTGTGTATAAGACCATTAACTTAAATATTGATCTGTTTATCAGATCACCTGAGGGTGAATAATTGATGAGAGATTGTTTTTCTTTTTGTGCGAAGCATCCGTTTAATCTCCCATGAAACATCTTTGATTCTGTATTCACTGTGATAGTTCTCATAGAACATGTGTTGTGTGTGTGTGTGTGTCTGTCTGTCTGTGTCTGTGTGTGTGTGTGTGTGTGTGTGTGTGTCTGTGTCTGTGTGTGTGTGTGTCTGTGTCTGTGTGTGTGTTGTGCTTTCGTTCGATCAGACGGTTTTGCTGGGTGTGTTGATGCTGTCGGTGTTGTGGCGAGTGGGATTACGGGCATTCTCCATGGCATCAGAAACATACTCGTCTGGCACACACTCTGCAGCCTTCGTCACCTGCCCAAACGACACGGTGGCCAAACAGCTGGCCAGGTAAAGAGCACAACATGAGACCGGGAGGGAAGTGTAGATTCACAATGGTAGTGTATATTGATCCTGAATGTGTGTTGATGTGTTTCATGAACTCTCATTAACGTCTCCTCAGAGGAATCGTGGAGAAGAAACTGGCAGCGTGTGTGAACATTGTACCGCAGATCACATCTGTGTGAGTTCCAGCTTTACATTCCTGCTATACATCTGATCAGTTTGTATGTCCTGTGTGTATCGAACTAGTTGAGCTACTGACCGTGCGTGTGTGCGTGTGTGTGTGTGTGTGTGTGTGTGGGCTGCAGGTACGAGTGGCAGGGAAAGATTGAAGAGGACAATGAAGTTCTTCTGGTGAGTTTGTGTCCACTTGATCAATAATGTGAATCTGTCAATCAAACACATTTTCTCATATCTCTAATTCTCCCCTAGTCACAGATGTGAGAATACTGTTGAACGGAAACAGTAGTTTACACCGATCAGCCACAACATTATAACCACCTGTCTAATATTGTGTAGATGCCCCTCGTGCCACCAAACCAGTGCCAACCCGCATGTCAGAACAGCATTCAGAGATGATATTCTTCAGCACAATTGTTCAGAGTTACTGTAGACTTTACCAGTTCACACCAGTCTGACCAGTCTCTGCTGACCTCTCAGGTCAGGGAAAAATGTGATTTGGACCATTCTTATGTGATGTGAGTGATGTGGAGTGTGGCATGATTGTTGGTGCCAGACGGGCTGGTTTGAGTAGTTCTGGATCCCCAAATGCATGATGTTTTTGACCCAGATGGGCATCCAGTGAGGGGCAGTTCTGTGGATTTTACCCTCCTGTTAGATAAGCACTGCTGACCGTATATGAAGGGCAGTTCCTGACATTACACTAATACAAGAATCATTTAATGAGGTTAATAACACACATTTATGCTCTCTAACATTCATTTGCTTTGGATGCAAAAAGGACTTTTTTAAATGGATAAATAACAATTTTGTATTAATTCGTTTATTTTAACATTTATCTACATTTTAATAGATGATTTAAATAAACCATTTTAATTACTGTATGTCTATTTAAATGTTATTTATTTTCATGTTTGAAGTAATTGATATTTGATTTCTTTATTCTATGTTTAACCCTTTAAGCTTGAATTGGTTTAATAAGAGAGAAAATATTAATTTAAATATTAATTATTAACTCCAGTCCTGAGCAACACAAAACAAGTTTCGTTTAAAAGTTTAGAAGCTCGACTTTATAATGCATGTAGATATTATGACCAAAACTGAACGAGTGCTTTGACATTTACAGACAAATCAGAAGTGATCATTTATAAATATATACATATATATTGTTGTAATCAGTAAAAACATTCATCTCAATTGATCAAATAGCCATGTGTCATGTGTTGTTGTAAAGCTCTCAAAGAGAATAAAACTATAAAAAAATATTTTCTTTACTCACAGACAAAAATACAGTATAGCAAGTAATAATAATAAATATATATATATATATATATATATATATATATATATATATAAGTATATGTCTGACATTTATGTTTCATGTAAACAGGTGTTGTGTAAGCTGCGTTTTCAACCATATCATTAATGAAAAATAAAGACAACATTAAATATCTTTGATTATCTTTAATACGAGCCCGTACTATAATCAGATGCACATAATCCACATGAAGCACAGTGTGACTCTGTTAAATATCAAGTGGCTCGCCGGGTGTCTCGACATTCACCAACACATGATCGTTTAAATCTGTAGAAAGCACATTTTCCTGCTGAAAGTGCGGGTGCGATTGATAATCAATGATGGATTCGGTTTCCTTCCGTATTTGTCGTACGGCTACTCCTGGTGAACAAGGTTTGGAATGAACACCCGCCGAATGCACATTTGTCATGTCGAGTATTTTGCTGATGCATCAGCCGCTGTGGAGGCGACCTGTAAGACCTCTCGGAGAGATATTACAGAAGACACACGGTTGATGAAATGTGATCTATCACTCATTCGACTGAAAACTGTTTGCAAGAATAATGTCGTCTATGAGACGCTGCACATGATCTCCAATCATCTGGTGAGGTGACGGAGCGATTCACTCATACACATTGTGAACGCAACTCTGCAGGTATATCTGTATTAAACAATCAAAGACAAAAGTGATTCAATCACAAAGTAATGATGAATGATCAGGCGGCATAAACTGTTAACGCAACGCACACACATTTGGCAGCATTATTTTGGGAACACAAGTGAATTTATTAAACTTATTTATTATGATTTATAATCATATTTACAGTTATAATTGTCTTTAGTTCTTAATTTGTAGACTGAAGTAATTTTCCACCTGTTGTCCTGCTTGCGTGACGGCACATGCGGCCGTTGGACACGGTGAATGTTTATAAGCGGGTTATTGAAGATTCTTTAATCACTTTATTTTAATTGCATTTTAGTTTCGTTTAAAGTGCAATTTGAATTTTGAAATGTCTTTAAATTTTTGTTTCAATGAATGTCATTTTTAAAGCAAAATCAATAAAGTAAAAATATTCACAGACCTTTGCTAGATGACCGTATAATTGGATATCACGATATTTTAAATGCGATTAATATGTTTTACATGTTTAAGTTGTCTTGCACAAACGCGTGTACCCCATTCCATATTGCAACATGTTACCTATTAATATTTACATATTTGTTTGTTTTTGAGCAGTCTATGGGCAACATAAACATTTATTTTATTGAAAATGGTAAATTATTGATTTGTGGTATGGCTCTGTCGAAAAAATGCATCAACCAAAAATGACTGAAATTGTCTCCTTAGTGAAAATTTTTTCCTGACCCCTGATTTATATCATTAAAACATGGACAGTTATAATAAACACAAGCTACTTTGGGTGTTTTGTGGCGTTATAAGCCTTTAATGTGGTGTATGAAACAGGAAGTCTTTAAAAACACTTGCAGAAGTGAATATACATGAAAAATACATGTGATCATGTTTTATACAGTTCTCATATAAACCGGTTTGAGATCATCAGACCAATCTAACGACTGATCTTTATTTTCCAGATGATTAAGACCAGAAGTTCAAAGGTCGCTGCTCTTGCGGAGTATGTTCGGTATGACCCATGTGACATTTCAAGCTTGAGAAGAAAAACATTGTTATTGTCCATAATCAGTAAAGCACATGTTGTGTGGTAAATAAGCTGCTGTTGTACTACAGGTCCAATCATCCGTATGAAGTGGCAGAGGTCATCAGTTTACCCATCGACCAGGGAAACCCGCCGTATCTCAAATGGATCGGAGACACGGTGCCAGAGTGACGGAGTTCCTGCGGTCGAACGTCTGGAATGTCACAGTTTGCTCATGGGAATATTAGGATTACAGAGTACATTTGATTGGTTTATCTGAAAGATTAAATACGGTCTCATGTATTGAACACGCCAAGTGTTGCATAAACTACTTTTCTTCCAGATTTGCCGTGTTGTTGAAGTTCTTCTGTTGTATGTGGCAGCTTTCTTCCATCAGGTCCATTTAAATTAATCTGATGCACCATGAATTACATTTGTGTGTATGATCATGTCCACGCGTAAGGGATGTTTGATGTCTCCACACACAGTATGGGATATTTAAGAACAGGAATAATTTTTAATGTACACGTGAGCTGCATCACATGTGTTTTAGAGGCCTTGTACTGAACTCTCTTTGCGCTCTTAAATGTCAGTAAACACAATTACAAACAACAACACACACTTCTGTCATTGCCTGCAGCTTGAGGAGGATCATGCTCCGTTACACACCGCTGTCACATACGTGATCTGCTGACAATCAAACGTGTTCTTTGTCTGATTGTTAGAAATGACTGACTCATTTTCACGTGACATGCCCTCCTGACATCGACCCCATAGACCTGTTCACAGACTGTGATGGCGTGTTTCCGCTTTATTAAGCGGTGTAAATCGCGTATACATTAGACAGCCGCTGTGAGAGTGGCAGTAAATCTGCCATGTTCTCTCATCTGACCGTCTTAATCCAGCGCTCTCTATTTCTCTCTTCTTCTGGACTTGTTCAAAGTAATCGTGGACTTTTTTTCTTTTGTTCTGGGAGCAAATGTCTGAGTGAAATTAATATTTGCTGTGATCTCCCATTCACCACTGTCGAAACCTTCCCTGCAAACCTTTACTTGTGCGTTCTGTGAGTGTGGAAAAGGTCTATTCTGCCGAGTAACTGATAAGCGCCATCAGACATCTTTACATCAATTGGCGTGTTTACCTTTTCCTGTGGCGCGACATAGACACGAGGTCTGGTCCTCTGAAACCAGGAAGTAAACATGTTCACATTATCAGTGATGAGTGCGAATCGGAGGTTATATTTCCCCTCTAAAGCCCAAAGTATACTTCAGTCAGCCGCTGAGCGTCAGCCTACAGGAAGCAAGGCACAAAACCCGTCATCAGCAGAGTGCTCCAGCACTGAATGCACCATCATGATTTAACAGCTTGTCTTTGAATGGACAGAAAAGAGTTATTTGCACTAATGAATAACTCCACAGGGTGGCAACACTCACAGTTGAGCTGTAGATGTAATCAGCACTAAACATCAGGAGATGAAGGTAAAAACAACAACAGTGGATGTGCATGTCAAGAGAGTGTGTGTGTGTGTGTGTGTGTGTGTGTGTGTGTGTGTGTGTGTGTGTGAGGAGATCTGGAGATACCTGCATTTGTGTAACTCCAGTCTGAGGGAATATTCCTGCACCAATATGCACTCACCGCCTGTAAATGCACTCATTTATATGAATTATAATTTGACAGGCTCGCTTTGACTGTACGCAGACGTGGGGCGTTCACGTCAAAATGGAAGTATACATAGGACACAAGAATTTCCTATTCCACTGAGGGTAAAGTTTGTGTGTATGGTGAATAAAATACGCATTCTTCACTGTATTACATAATTTACAACTAATAATACTGGCTTTTGGCACCACTCTAAAGACACTTCACTCGGAACCTGGAGCTCATATGTGTCCTAACACCAACAACACGTCCAACCTCGGCCACTGGGGACAGCGATTTCAATTTCAGACTGATTTCCACATAGGTATAGCTGCAGACCTCCAAATGGGGTGGAATCTACAAAAGAGAGTTGGTGTGACGCTCCTGTTCTATCCACTCCGTACGGGACTCCGCTAACATGGAGGCTAAACGCTACAGCCCCTAGCGTCAGTCGCATTTGGTTCTTTGTTTACGGATTTGAGTCGGACACACCAAACGTTGGATTTTTGGTGCCCGTCTGAAGAAAGTCTAACATTGTTAAATGGTTTATATTATAATACACTGCTGATAAACATTTAGTTTCCAATTTCTTCAATGAATAACACACACAATATCACAGATGGACATTTAGAAAAAGAGTCTGAGCAAAGACCATGTGTTCCTGTGGCACTTGTTTTTCCTAGTTGGCAGTGTTTAATGAACAGTGTTGCCACGTCCATTTGCATTTAATAGTCATAAATGAAGACCCCTCAATGGATCCAAGTCTGTCCACGTTACAAATAACCAATTTCAGGCAGGTGTTTACATGCTGTTTGTGCTCCATTGAGGACAGCTGTGGGTTCAGAGGTCAAGCTAATGGAGCTTTCACAATTTCCATCCACAGCTCTACTGGTAATATCTTCAATTCCATCTACCTTCCTAGTGCCTTCTTGGTACCAAATCCATCACGTCATTGCCATCTTTCATGTAGCCCAGCAATTCAAAGTTTGTCCAATTTACAAATAACTGATTTCCAGAACTGTGTGTTTGTCGTCACTATTCTCAGGCAGATGTTCACGGCATCTTTGAGTGCCATTGAAGACAGCTGTGAGTTCAAGGGTCGGGTTGATGGAGCCCTCATGCCCTTCATCCATAGCTTTTCTGGAACCACCTGCAATGGCGTTCAACTTCTTTGTGTCCTCCTGGCATCCATTACTGCAGCTGTTGTGAACGGTCCTGTGGAGTTCAACCATTTCATTGGTGTCCTCCATGTAGCTAAGCTTTCTTACCTCGTCCTTGTCTTTTTCTGCTTCTGTCAGCTGGCACGGGTCCCTCAGATGGTCTCTTGGATCCAGTTCTCGTTGTATCTCCTCCAGCGGTAAAGCAACCATTCCCGTCCCATGTTGCTGGTCCTGGCTCTCCACGCGTCTAGATGATCGACATAGAGCCTTCCTGAAGCCTCTCTTGAAATTGTCAGAGAGGAACCCATACAGGATGGGGTTTGCACAGCTGTTGGCATACGACAGAACCACAACAAAATAATACAGACCGCGGAACTCTCCCGGTAGCAGCACTAGCAGGTTTACGATGTTTAGTATGTAAAACGGCAACCAACAGAACACAAATACCGCCACAACGATCACAACCATGCGTGTGATCTTGCGTTCTGATTTCCTGCGTCGAATCGATGTGGCTCGAACTCTGCGTCCAGAGCTGCGTACCTTCACAACGATCAGCAGGTAGCACAGGCAGATGACCGTCAGAGGGCCGAAAAACCCAACAGTTGCAGTATAGATGATAAACACCGCTTTCCATACTTCTGCTGGCTCGGGCCACACAATGCTGCAGTTTCCATCGTCTTGTAGGACATCGGCAAACACCACCACAGGCAGGACAACCACAAAGGAAACTGCCCATACCGTGGCATTCACAGCTTTTGCCACACGTGGCTGGCGCCACCTAGAGGAGCGGAGAGGATGCACCACAGCCAGGTAGCGGTCAATGCTCATCACCGTCAGACAGAAGATGCTTGTAAACTGGTTAATCGCGTCTACCGTCATGACCAGGCGACACATCAATGAGCCGAAGGGCCAGGAGAGAAGACCATTCTGCACAGCGAGGAACGGCAGACCTAGCATGAAGAGTTCATCTGCGATGGCCAGATTGAGGATGTAGATATTCGTAACTGATTCTGCCTGAGAATATCGCAGCACGATGTGGATGACAAGTGTGTTTCCAACAAGGCCGACGACACACACGATGATGTAGATGAGAGGAATGAGGATTCCAGCGACGCCCGGCACATGGTCAACAACCCTGCTGCTGTTTGTCCAGTTCTGCAGGGATTCATTCCCACTTTTAAATGAAACAGACCCTAAAGTTTGGCTGGGAAACGCTGAGAATGTTTCTGTTGCAGAGGGTTGTGCGATGAACCCAAGGGTTGATGTTATTCTATGGATCTCCATCGGGACAAGATTATAGAGTCCTTAAACCACTCCGATCACCTTCAGCAACCAGCCATTTGATCTATGAATTGGGACAAGGAGAAAACACTGATTAGTACATGCAACTACAATGAAAGATTATGCATTTTTATACAAATTCTGTCATTATCTTGTCACCATCATTCCAAACCCTTATGTCTTGTGGTGAGGAGGATCAGAAGATTTTCAGTAAATATTAGTTTCTCAAAGGAACAGCGTAAGACCGGCACAAAATTGTCTACATCACTTCCGGGAAAATCAAAGAACTCTGCGAGAACCAACATCGTAAAACTCTCACAGATGAGCATCTGCACCTAAGGCAACACTCCCTACTTTTTAAGGACCACCCTCCATCTCACCTCAGGTCACTTTAAGGACACCAAAATCTTAAGTTACGACTTATCCTGTTCTGTAATGAAAAAGGTTTTCTGATCATACATGTTTGGTATCATTCAAGAGGTCTCCGTGCAACTGGTAAAACGGTCTTTTTCCCTTTCAGCAAAGTCAAATCAGTAAAATACTGCATTCTATCAGGGGCATAACCCCTCCCAAATCTCTCACAGAGACCAGATGCATATGCAGATTAGCTGCATTCTGTGTAAACATCAAACGACCTACTCAATCACAAGTTTCAAAGGTCTACTCACAACTCCCTACATTGTAAACCAAATCCTAAATAACATCAAACACATCTGAAATAACCATAGAATGGTTTGGTACTTAAGGAAGGATGGCAGAGGAGCTTGGGGTCTCTGTCGCCGGATGACCCACACAGAAAACATTGTGTGTAGTTTCTCCACCAGGTAATTGCAAGTTTAATTTCTTATGTTTGGTAAATGTTAGAATGGAATGCAACTTTAATTATATTATTATGTTTGGTTCACTGATAGCCTTGAGGTTGATTTAATATTTTAATTGGATTGTTTGAAAGTATTACTATTACCTGGTCAAATAAATTGTTATGCTTCATTCTGAAGAACTGTGTTCTAGTGCATTTCTTATTAGCTACAAATCTATGGTCAGAGTTGGCGTAACTAAGCTACCTCAGAAGTAACCCATTAGTGAAGTATGTAAGGCTAAACGGCGATCCGAGAATCTATAATGACTTGGTCATGTAGAATTAAACAGGAATACTAAGAGTAGGACTGAAAATCTGTAAAACAGAACTTAATTGACTGGGGCTAAACGATGAGTCGAGGATCTATATGAACTTAGCCAAACAAGACTAAACGGATAAAGCTGAGAAGCTATAAGTCTAAAGCTTAGTCTAAAACTTACTAATATCTGAAACTGATGAGTTTGTAGTTAAAGGACCCAAATTACATTGAAATAACAAATACAGTCTAGAAGAGCGAATTATTAAAACTAATAAGATACAAAACTTAAATCCATATCATAGATGCATCAATGAGGTTTTTCATAATTGGAGTCAGATGAAATAAAGAAAATAAACAATAAGATTAATAAAACATGGAACTCAAATCAAATAATCAAAGTATTATTTAATGTGCACGATAAGACAGAACACGCAGGAGACCTTCAGACATGCCATTGGACCAATAGGTGGACCCTTTAATAGTTCACCCAAAAATGTATGTTTTTACAGTGAAGACGATTTTTGACTATAATTGTTTACTTCCGTACGCTCTCCGATGCATGTCCACGAAGGGACTCGGTTGGCGCTGCCTCTCGTGTGACGTAACCGCATTTGCGTGTTCACGTGAGAACTGATGAGATACAACCGTGAACTGAGAGCGACTGGAAGTAAACAATTATACTCAAAAATCATATGAAAAGGACTTAAATATTGAAGTGTTTCTCACGCACACCTATCATATCACTTCTGAAGACATGGATTAAACCACTGGAGTCTTATGGAATACTGTTGTGCTGCCTTTATGTGCTTTTTGGAGCTTCAAATATCTGGTCACCATTCACTTGCATTGTATGGACCTACAGAGCTGAAATATTCTTCTAAAAATCAGAATACACAAAGCTATTGTATGGGACGATACCACTTATTTTGTTTTCGATCAATACCGAGACATCTATGAAATAGATTGTTTTCTTATTTGAAAAATGTGTATGAAATGGGTCATTTTAAATATTATATTTAAAAGCTATGTTTGTTTATTTTTTGGACATCTAGGCTTTAATGGAAACTTATTAAACTGTTTTTGTTTATTATTTATGAACAACAAACAACTTTAAAAAACTTAATACAAACGGCACAAAAACCCATGATAAAAATCCTTTAATATATATTTTTTTTTTGTAATGTGAATTCATTTCTATTTTTCTGCCATGACCTCAGCTGAGCTCTGCATGTGTCCGCATTACTGTGTTTAGATTTCCTAAACTACGAAACTATGTGCCGATATGTTATTATTATTATTATTATTTTCCACTTTGAATGTTGTGAGACATAACTGAATTTTCACTGTAAATAAATAAATAAATAAATCATTTTTTTAAACTCCAGAATCAAGATGTTTCTGTGAGGCTTGATTAGGGCCAGATCTAGGGGAGGTCATGACCCCTCCAAGCGCAAATGAAGCAAAGGCTGGAATGGTCATGGCGCGAACGGCATCCCTAACAAAGACACGCGATCTGTTCTGTTTAACATCATCTTATTGAATTTACCATGTGTAGATTCAAACAGTGAATATGAAGCCTGTATTAGACATTGAGCACAGAAGCAGGTCTGAGGTATGTGAACGCTACCCGCTGTTTATTCTTACAGGTGCACTTCAGTGACGCACTCCCGTCTCTGCTAGCATACTCGTACTAATGTGGCTAATTAGTGCGCTACAGGCGAAGTGAGCGAGCGCGTGACTCCACGCACAGACGCTTTATTAGGACGCGGGTTCTGTGCACGGAAGAGGCCTGTGTGCCACTGGCTGTGGTTTCCTGTTAAAAAGTCAGACTTCTGATTTTCATCCATTGTGTTCTCGAGTGCTCTATAAAAAGCACCAATATGAGTATTTGGACGAGAGAATCAAAGGCAGCACATCATTATTTTGCCTGTTATTCTGGCATTGTGAGTCTGGGCTGACCTTTGCAATAAATTGAATAGACAAAACAAAGCGCGACCGCTTGTTCAACAGTCTTGTTTCTGCTCCAGCAGTATTTTCCCAATTCAGTTCCTCAGTGACATTTTAAATCATTGTGTTGAAGATGAGTCACGACATTAAAAACTTTGGTTTGAAGTAAATATATATAACTTGAAAGTGTACTTAAAAGTAAGCATTTCAAATGGCATAATTGTGTCATAATTAATGACGATAATTTAAAAGAATTTATATACACTATAAAACTATATATTACAAGTAATAAAACTCCGTATGTTTGTTGTTTATTAAAAAATGTTCAATTAAAAATGTATAAGTAGATTGAAAGTGTTTGGAGATTTGATTGTGTCATTTGTAACGCTTCATGGAAGTGTGCGCATGCGTCTGTATCTGTTGTCATGGTTGCAGTGTCTTCTGTGATTGGTGGAGCTCTCTGTAGGTTTGTGGGTAGTTCTTCATTGGGAATTCAGATGTTAACCTCAGAGACTCGAGTGTGACTTCTGTGTGCTTTTCCATTCCCCCTTTTGATTTGTAACTAGTAGCCCATAAGAAACATGCCGATATATATATATATTTAGGACAAATAGTTTTCCTAAAAATCTATATCCTCATATGTGGACAGCAGGACTAAATTAGCTATAAAAATAAAAAATATCAGATTTTTTTTTTAATCAAATAGTTTCTGATGTTTGCTGGAATGTTGATTATTCATGTGTTTGAGATGTTACAGACATTAAATCATAAATTATCATAATTAATTCAGATTGAAAGTAACGTCCAGCATCATCCAATCACTTTCAATCATGTTCAAATAAAATGATCCATTATAAATGGCGAATCTATGTACTGATGATCATTGTCCCATGTGTGTCAAACATGTTGATCCAAACATCATCTGCAGCCTGAAACTGAACTTTTGATCAGATTTTAGGAGTGAACGCACTTAACTGCATAGAGAGATATAGGATGCTCCCTTGCTCCCTATTTAGTGCACGACTTAACCTCCAGTGTGCTGTCTGTCTGCACTGGTCTCAGAACAGTTATAGGAGAGCTATAGGATGCTCCCTTGCTCCCTATTTAGTGCATGACTTAACCTCCAGTGTGCTGTCTGTCTGCACTGGTCTCGGAACAGTTATAGGAGAGATATAGGATGCTCCCTTGCTCCCTATTTAGTGCACGACTTAACCTCCAGTGTGCTGTCTGTCTGCACTGGTCTCAGAACAGTTATAGGAGAGATATAGGATGCTCCCTTGCTCCCTATTTAGTGCACGACTTAACCTCCAGTGTGCTGTCTGTCTGCACTGGTCTCAGAACAGTTATAGGAGAGCTATAGGATGCTCCCTTGCTCCCTATTTATTGCATGACTTAACCTCCAGTGTGCTGTCTGTATGCACTGGTCTCAGAACAGTTATAGGAGAGCTATAGGATGCTCCCTTGCTCCCTATTTAGTGCATGACTTAACCTCCAGTGTGCTGTCTGTCTGCACTGGTCTCAGAACAGTTATAGGAGAGATATAGGATGCTCCCTTGCTCCCTATTTAGTGCATGACTTAACCTCCAGTGTGCTGTCTGTCTGCACTGGTCTCAGAACAGTTATAGGAGAGATATAGGATGCTCCCTTGCTCCCTATTTAGTGCATGACTTAACCTCCAGTGTGCTGTCTGTCTGCACTGGTCTCAGAACAGTTATAGGAGAGCTATAGGATGCTCCCTTGCTCCCTATTTAGTGCATGACTTAACCTCCAGTGTGCTGTCTGTCTTCACTGGTCTCAGAACAGTTATAGGAGAGATATAGGATGCTCCCTTGCTCCCTATTTAGTGCATGACTTAACCTCCAGTGTGCTGTCTGTCTTCACTGGTCTCAGAACAGTTATAGGAGAGCTATAGGATGCTCCCTTGCTCCCTATTTAGTGCATGACTTAACCTCCAGTGTGCTGTCTGTCTGCACTGGTCTCAGAACAGTTATAGGAGAGATATAGGATGCTCCCTTGCTCCCTATTTAGTGCATGACTTAACCTCCAGTGTGCTGTCTGTCTTCACTGGTCTCAGAACAGTTTGAAATGCATCTTATTTTCATCATAACTCCATATAAAGCCTCTGAAAGACACATTTATCAGTTTTGTGATGAACACATTTATTCTCATTGTGATAATGTTCAGTAGGATTATAAGGAAATAAAGTGCTATTGTACACATCAGTGTATATTGTGTTTATCAGTGTGGCATTTTGCGATTAATTCTCTCAAATTTAAAAATGGCATATTGTATAAAACTAGAGACTCTAATCTTTTGACTCAAACAGGTTTCAATGTTAAAATGTAATTTAGGTTCATTACCAGATGTGGTTTTATTGGCGTTTCTCCCAAACACAAACTCCGCTGTGATCGACGGCATGTTGTTTTGTCACATGACTCTGTACATCAAACGTTTAACCCTTTACTGACAACTCAGAGTCTCCTGAACTGAGATCAGTTTAAATGAAATTAAATTATGTGTTTCGTATAGCGAAGCCAAAATACAACGTCCACGCATATGCTCGTGGGGTCTCAGGAGGTTAAATGGGAATCACACTGACTGGCTTTTACAGAAGCGTTTATCATCACTTCCCCTCGGAGCTCGAAGAAACGGGCAGAAACATCATAACAGTGTCAGTGCTCAGATCAGCATTGCATTGTGGGCAGAAAGGAGCATTTGAAAGCTTTGTGGAAGTGGGAGATTTTTAGTGACTAATTAATTACATTTTTTTTTAGTTCCTCAAACTCTTCAGAAGATTATTTTTATGATTGTTTTAAAGAGCTGTTTTGTCCTTTTTGAAGCTTGACAGGTCGCTGTATTGAAAAGAACAGCAAGAACACAGAATAAAGAACATCACAAGAGTTTGGAACAACATGAGGGTGAGTAAATGATGCAGAATTTTCCCTTTTGGGTGAACTATGCCTTTAACTGTGTGTTCAGCTGGAATGTAAAACAGCCGCTTTCATGTTTGTATCTGGTTAGTGTTCAATCTGTCAATGTTTATCTCAGTTTGACTGACAGTTATTGTCCTGAATTCTGCTCAGATAATGAACGCGTCTAATCTCACTCACACACAATAACACAACACACAATCTCCTGAACACACTGGAGGTTAAGTCATGCACTAAATAGGGAGCAAGGGAGCATCCTACAGCTCTCCTGTAACTGTTCTGAGACCAGTGCAGACAGACAGCACACTGGAGGTTAAGTCATGCACTAAATAGGGAGCATCCTATAGCTCTCCTATAACTGTTCTGAGACCAGTGCAGACAGACAGCACACTGGAGGTTAAGTCATGCACTAAATAGGGAGCATCCTATAGCTCTCTATGCAGTTAAGTGCGTTCACTCCTAAAATGTGATCAAAAGTTCAATTTCAGGCTGCAGATGATGTTTGGATCTTATTTACATTTCTCCCTTTTACCATTAATTTTCATATACAAAAAGCTTATTTCTATAAGAAAAAAATCCTACACTAAGTTGAAACATGAAGAAAATCTGAGAATGTGATTTATATTGGAGGCAGATTGCTGCCGTCTGGTGAACATAATATAAAAAAATTTGATTTGAAAATCATGTTGTGACAATAATAGCCAGTAGGTGGCGGCGGTGTTCTATGCACTGTGATTGTTTGTTGTAACATAATTTGATATTTTATCACAGTGTGCGAGTGTGTGTGTGTGTGTGTGTGTGTGTGTGTGTGTGTGTGTGTGTGTGTTAGTCCAGCAAAAACAACCCCCTACCTCAGCGTGGTGCCGGACTGGCAACGTCGTGGGCAGCGCCATGGGGGTGAGGGCCAGTAGAGACTGTTCCCTCCCTATTTCTCTGTCATGGCACTTTGTAGCCACCACAGCGGCCAAATGGGGGTTCTGGAAGGGTGTGAGGGGCTGGTAACCCCTTCATTTTCAACTGATTACCACTAAACCACAAATTAAAACTAAGTAAGCTAGTGCAGGAGGCCCTGGGGGGGACAGGCGTCTATGATGTCTCCTGGCCAAACTCCATCTGGCAGAGCCAGGAGACTGAATCCTCACCCTCGGGGCTCCTCCAGAAACAACAAAAAGCCGCTACGGATGGCCAGGAGGTCCGGTGGATCGGCTCTGGCTCTTGTCACAATGAGGGGTGGACTGTCCTCTACTCGGGGCAGGAGACTGCCAAACAACAGGGAGTGGCTCTTCTTCTGAACAATAGAGTGAAGGGAGTGTGGGAGCGTGGCAGTAAGGTATGGGAAGCTGTGAGCCCCAGGTTACTTTGGGCTCGCCTTCCCATCAACCAGAGACGAGGAGTGGTGGTCATGGTTATTTATGCCCCCACCGAAGACGAACATCCGTGGAGGGATGCAGGAAAGGCCGAAGAGTCAGATGCCTTCTATGACCTCCTGTCACAGGTGCTGGCTAAAGTGGCCCCTCGGGATAGAATCATCATGTTGGGTGATTTCAATGCCCGAGTTGGTCATGATGCTGGCACCTGGTCAGGGGTGATTGGAAGACATGGGCCAGATCAGCTCAATAACAACGGCAGGAGGCTGCTAGATATCTGCAGCCCATGGGCTTGTAATTACCAACACACTGTTCCCACATCGGCACATCCACACAACATCATGGATGCAGGCCGGGTCCAAGCAAGAACATCTGCTGGACTACATAGTGACGGAACAGCAGATGCGGGTCCATGTCCTTGACACCAGGACCTACCGTGGAGCTGATCTTCCCACTGACCATCGACTTGTCATCTGTAAGATGCGCCTGCCATTCTTCCACTCCGGTGGTGGGTGTAAACCCAGGACCCCTTTCAAACCCATAGTGGCCTGGTCTAGGCAAACAGCTGGGGTTGGCATCGTCCCCCACTCCTCCGGTTGTCGAGGGGAAATGGGCGAGGTTTAGGACTGTGGCTCATGTAACTGCAATGGCAGTTTTGGGTACATGGTCTAGACCTCCTCAGAGACCCTGGCTGACGGAGGAGGTGTTCAGGCTGGCTGAGAAAAAGCGACAGGCCCACTCTCATCGTCTACAGCATCCCACGTCAGAGAATGAGGAGGCTTACCACACCCTTTGCTCGGAGGTTCGGAGAGCCGTGAGGTGCTATAAGGATGGTTGGTGGTCGCGGGTTGCTGAGGAGATGGAGACAAAGTCCCATCGGTGAGCTCCTCCGGCAGGCAAGCTTGTGTTGGCTGGGTCATGTAGCCCGCTTGCCCGTCCACCGCATGCCTAAACAGCTTTTGTTCGGCCGGATAGAGGGGGCTAAGTGGGTGTGACACGGCTGGAGAAGAGATGGAGTGATGTGGTACAGGAGGATGTGGAGCTAACTTGCCGATGACTGGTACCAGCGGTGTCAAGAGGAGGCTTGTGAAGGACGCTGCTGGCCAGTTGGAGGCAGTCCAACAACAACGGAGGGCAGAGGAGCGACGCTCACAACAACGAGCAGAGCATGGGTGGCTAAAGCACAGCAAGTTGGCACAATAGGGGGCACAGATGGTGCATCAGTCAGTCATCTCAGTCAGTCGACCCATGTCACCTGTTGAATCTGTCCCGTGACCTCCTGCCAGCGGGCGTTCGACACTTCACGTGGCCTTAACGTCCACATAGCCTGGCACAAGCGTTGTGGTGACGTCACCGCCACTTAGTTGCGAATCGCGGTTGTTGTTGTGTGTGAGTTTGTGTGAGTGTGTGTGTGTGTGTGTGTGTGTGTGTGTGTGTGTTTAGTATTGTGGTTGATTTATTGGACAAATAAAAAAATGCTCTGTGTTATAGTCTCACCAGTTCACACATGTGTATGTTTTATAGTCTCACCCTTTAATGTCTGTGTGTGTTTTTATGCATTGTTGCTGATATATTTATTATATTTGTCAGATTTTAAAATATTACTCTGTGTCATGGTCGTACCCATTCATTTTTAATGGTCCTTCAATTTTATCCGCGAAGACAAAAGATGCCGCTTTAGTTTTCTTTACGAAAACTTAGACCTCTTGAATTAAGCCACATAATTTTTTTGGTATGCTCAGATGGCAAATGGAGGAAGTCACCAAATCTTGTACCTCTCAGATAAAGGAAGCCTTTTTTATTAAATCAGCAAAAGTGACTCCGGTCAAGAATGACCGAAGACCGTAGGAGGGTTAAGTGTGTGAGATTTGACTGTTAGAGTCAAGACAGAATAAAACATCAAACCATTAACAAGACTGACAATAAATAAATCTGCCTGTCTCTCCACGAGAGATGTTAAATTAGCGGCTGGAGTGTTTTGTGAGCAGCAGATAATTGCACGAGCGCAGGTGATTTATTGTTGCTTTTGTGAATGGAGCAGCGTCGGGTGAACAGCTGTGCAGGTTAATCTGGATTAATGGCACCGTTGAGAACAAAAGCTGCAGCCATTTACTCTCCGTCACACAGCTGCTTTTAAAAAGCCCTTTCACCAAAACCAGCGCATTTGATTTTCAACACAAACAGCTGCTTCGACTCCT
>JAVLUX010000010.1:50958533-51006033 GCA_032164185.1 Moxostoma hubbsi
AACGGCCACTTCTAGTGAGAGTACCTATAGTACTAAATCATCTCCATTTATAGACAGTTTGTCTAACTGTGGACAGATGAATATCTAACGGCCACTTCTAGTGAGAGTACCTATAGTACTAAATCATCTCCATTTATAGACAGTTTGTCTAACTGTGCACAGATGAATATCTAACGGCCACTTCTAGTGAGAGTACCTATAGTACTAAATCATCTCCATTTATAGACAGTTTGTCTAACTGTGGACAGATGAATATCTAACGGCCACTTCTAGTGAGAGTACCTATAGTACTAAATCATCTCCATTTATAGACAGTTTGTCTAACTGTGGACAGATGAATATCTAACGGCCACTTCTAGTGAGAGTACCTATAGTACTAAATCATCTCCATTTATAGACAGTTTGTCTAACTGTGGACAGATGAATATCTAACGGCCACTTCTAGTGAGAGTACCTATAGTACTAAATCATCTCCATTTATAGACAGTTTGTCTAACTGTGGACAGATGAATATCTAACGGCCACTTCTAGTGAGAGTACCTATAGTACTAAATCATCTCCATTTATAGACAGTTTGTCTAACTGTGGACAGATGAATATCTAACGGCCACTTCTAGTGAGAGTACCTATAGTACTAAATCATCTCCATTTATAGACAGTTTGTCTAACTGTGGACAGATGAATATCTAACGGCCACTTCTAGTGAGAGTACCTATAGTACTAAATCATCTCCATTTATAGACAGTTTGTCTAACTGTGGACAGATGAATATCTAACGGCCACTTCTAGTGAGAGTACCTATAGTACTAAATCATCTCCATTTATAGACAGTTTGTCTAACTGTGGACAGATGAATATCTAACGGCCACTTCTAGTGAGAGTACCTATAGTATTAAATCATCTCCATTTATAGACAGTTTGTCTCACTGTGGACAGATGAATATCTAACGGCCACTTCTAGTGAGAGTACCTATAGTACTAAATCATCTCCATTTATAGACAGTTTGTCTAACTGTGGACAGATGAATATCTAACGGCCACTTCTAGTGAGAGTACCTATAGTACTAAATCATCTCCATTTATAGACAGTTTGTCTAACTGTGCACAGATGAATATCTAACGGCCACTTCTAGAGAGAGTACCTATAGTACTAAATCATCTCCATTTATAGACAGTTTGTCTAACTGTGGACAGATGAATATCTAACGGCCACTTCTAGAGAGAGTACCTATAGTACTAAATCACCTCCATTTATAGACAGTTTGTCTAACTGGACAGATGAATATCTAACGGTCACTTCTAGTGAGAGTACCTATAGTACTAAATCATCTCCATTTATAGACAGTTTGTCTAACTGTGGACAGATGAATATCTAACGGCCACTTCTAGTGAGAGTACCTATAGTACTAAATCATCTCCATTTATAGACAGTTTGTCTAACTGTGGACAGATGAATATCTAACGGCCACTTCTAGTGAGAGTACCTATAGTACTAAATCATCTCCATTTATAGACAGTTTGTCTAACTGTGGACAGATGAATATCTAACGGCCACTTCTAGTGAGAGTACCTATAGTACTAAATCATCTCCATTTATAGACAGTTTGTCTAACTGTGCACAGATGAATATCTAACGGCCACTTCTAGTGAGAGTACCTATAGTACTAAATCATCTCCATTTATAGACAGTTTGTCTAACTGTGGACAGATGAATATCTAACGGCCACTTCTAGAGAGAGTAGCTATAGTACTAAATCATCTCCATTTATAGACAGTTTGTCTAACTGTGGACAGATGAATATCTAACGGCCACTTCTAGAGAGAGTAGCTATAGTACTAAATCATCTCCATTTATAGACAGTTTGTCTAACTGTGGACAGATGAATATCTAACGGCCACTTCTAGAGAGAGTACCTATAGTACTAAATCATCTCCATTTATAGACAGTTTGTCTCACTGTGGACAGATGAATATCTAACGGCCACTTCTAGTGAGAGTACCTATAGTACTAAATCATCTCCATTTATAGACAGTTTGTCTCACTGTGGACAGATGAATATCTAAACTCTTCTAGTTAACTTTTTAATCCTTTCCAGCTTTATGCAAAGCAAAAAAGCTTGATCGTAGGTCTTCTGAGATCTCTTCTTTGCAAGGCATACTCCATGTCAGCAGATGCTTCTTATGAACCACAAACTCTAAATGTGTAGGTGCTTTTTATAAGTCAAAGTAGCTGTAACCCACACCTACAATCTTGTTTTATAAATTGGATGCCAGGTTTGCCAACTCCTGACTCTAATTTGACATTTAATTAGAATTAACCTAGGGGTTCACATACTTTTTCAAACCTACACTCTGAACGTTTAAATTATGTATTCAATATGTACAAGAACAATAGAAGAAAAATTTGTGAGTTATTAGTTAAAACACAAAGTGTTCATTATTGTAACTGAGATAATCAAACCAGATTTTAAGACAAATTCATACATAAATGCAGATAATTCCAAAGGGTTCACATACTTTTTTTGGCATCCAGTGAATCATTTAAATACCAATAAATATAGCATAAAACAAAAAAGCACAGTAAATGTAATATTATATATTGTGAATGGTAGACACATGTTTAGCAGCTAGTGTGGTTGTGTTGTCATCTTACAGATACTGTATAACAGCACACGGACTGACACGCTGATGTAAACAACAGCACATGTGTGTTTGATGGGTCACTATTGGTGTTTGGTTTTTGTTTTCTGTAGATTTAACAGCAGAAGAGCAGATGGAGATCAAACAACTGAAGATGCACAAACAGATCCTGCTGGACGACATTGAGGTGAGTGACATTCTTCATCATCATCATCATCAGTTAATAACACCTGTGATCAATAGATCTGATCAGTTTCTGTCATTGCTTCAGTGTTTCAGCATTGTCACGTCCGGCTCAAAGCCGTGACAAATGAGTGGAGGACATAGTTAAGTTGGTCAGGTTGTAAACAATATTTATTAACATAAATAGGAAAATATATAGAACAGGAAATCAATTACAACAAAACTACCATTTCTGTCTGACAAGCGATGTTAAAATGTCAGACAGAACTAAGATCAAAGTAAAGGCAAAGGTAAACAAACCCAACACAAAAAGAACAGGAGCAACTCCCAAGAGTCTTGCAGCTCTGAAGATCTCCAAAAGTCTTCCTCAACATTCTCAAAGCCTAAGCTTATACAGGTGCACATCACTGATGCTCCTACACAGGTGTACATCATTCTCTTGATGAGACTCCCAGCCACACCCACCGGTCGACAACAGCGGGAACAACCGGAGACCCGTCACAGCACGTTGTTTTGATGTTGTGTTGATGTTGGTTTGATGTTGTGTTGTCGTGGTGTTGTCATGGTGTGGATGTTGTGTTGACATTTACATTTACACATTTGGCAGATGCTTTTATCCAAAGTGACTTACAGAGCACTTATTACAGGGACAATCCCCCCGGAACAACCTGGAGTTAAGTGTCTTACTCAAGGACACAATGGTGGTGACTGTGGGGATCAAACCAGCAACCTCCTGATTACCAGTTATGTGCTTTAGCCACTACGCCACCACCACCTCATGTTGATGTTGTGTGGATGTTATGTTGATGTTGTGTTGTCGTGGTGTGGATGTTGTGTGGATGTTGTGTTGTCGTCGTGTGGATGTTGTGTTGATGAAATTAAACACTGATGATGATTTCCTTTCAGACGCTGGTTTGCAGTGTGAGATGATCTTTCACGGCCCCACAGACACAAACAACCTCCTTATCTGCGGTCAGGGGGACGACACCAGCAGACTCATATTTCATACACACGTGACAGCAAACGAATGTCATTCATGAGATTTATAAATATCAAAGCAAGCGTTTATTGGAAAGAAAGACAAAACATGACAAAAGACGTTTGTTTGGTTTGAAATGGTAAAACAATAAAGATGAAAACGTAATCTGGATGTGTTGGTTTGGTGGGTGTGATGATGTCAGTCGGAGCAGATCAGACTCTCTCGGGTCACCACCTGAAACTCTCACGTCTTGCTCTGAATCTTTGTGGAAACCACCAGCGAGAGACGACCACACACACACACACACACTCACACACTCGCGCACACACACACACACACACACACACACACTCTCTGACACACACACACACACACACACACACACTCACACTACACACACACTCACACATCCACATCACACACACACACACACATCACACACTCTCACTACACACACACTACACACATCACACACTCTCACTACACACACACACACACTCTCACACTAGACAGTTTTGAATTATTACTGTGACAATCGTGACACATCTGTTAAAAGAAGAAACTGCATTCGGACACTCAGTATGTCGAAAGTTTAACATTTACTGGCAGCACAGACATCCAAAAGTGTATCCGCACACAATATCCATAAGGGAAGAGTGATTTACTGTATTTGTTTTCTCAATGTTCTGACACTACAAAAACATTTGCGCTCGAATAATGCGTCGTCCAAACCAAATGTTTACCCGTGGCCTCTTTATGTTGCTCAAGTACTGATTTATACGTGAACTCGTTATCTTAAAGTGTTTCCCGTGTGTCGGAGTCGAATGTAGAGACCGATGTTTACAGTTCTCTATAAGTAATTCAATTGAGTGTAAAGTAGAGAACGTGCTTTCAGTTTGGCACACTTGGTAAATGCATTGATAAAACTGTTAATAGTTTCAGACAAATTGCTTCAAGAATCACTTTTGATGTTCAAGCATTCAGAAAAAACTGTAATACATCAATGTGGATCAAATAATCTCTAAACATGTTTGTGTACTTGGACACACTAATGTCAAACATATGCAGATGAGTCAAGATCATATTTACAGACACTTCCTGTTTAATGCTGTTGCAGTATATATTTCATCCACAGATCCCTTTTGTGGTCAGACACACACACACACATCCGGCTAAACTCTAACACACTGGAAGTGTGAAAGAGGAAGTGCACACACACACACACACACACACACACACATACACACATATTTTGAAACAAAAAAAACAAGTATATATGCAAAGAATCAACTTTTAACACCCATTATCTCAACACTCTCATACAGGACACCGAGTGTAGTGACCCCCCCCTCACAATCCACTCTCATACAGGACACCGAGTGTAGTAACCCCCCTCACAATCCACTCTCATACAGGACACCGGGTGTAGTGACCCCCCCCTCACAATCCACTCTCATACAGGACACCGAGTGTAGTAACCCCCCTAACAATCCACTCTCATACAGGACACCGAGTGTAGTGACCCCCCTCACAATCCACTCTCATACAGGACACCGAGTGTAGTGACCCCCCTCACAATCCACTCTCATACAGGACACCGAGTGTAGTGACCCCCCTCACAATCCACTCTCATACAGGACACCGGGTGTAGTGACCCCCCTCACAATCCACTCTCATACAGGACACCGGGTGTAGTGACCCCCCTCACAATCCACTCTCATACAGGACACCGAGTGTAGTGACCCCCCTCACAATCCACTCTCATACAGGACACCGAGTGTAGTGACCCCCCTCACAATCCACTCTCATACAGGACACCGAGTGTAGTGACCCCCCTCACAATCCACTCTCATACAGGACACCGAGTGTAGTGACCCCCCTCACAATCCACTCTCATACAGGACACCGAGTGTAGTGACCCCCTCACAATCCACTCTCATACAGGACACCGAGTGTAGTGACCCCCCTAACAATCCACTCTCATACAGGACACCGAGTGTAGTACCCCCCTCACAATCCACTCTCATACAGGACACCGAGTGTAGTAACCCCCCTCACAATCCACTCTCATACAGGACACCGGGTGTAGTGACCCCCCTCACAATCCACTCTCATACAGGACACCGAGTGTAGTGACCCCCCCTCACAATCCACTCTGACCAGCTGTAAGGGGAATTATTCATTTTGGGTTCATATGCTCGAGGCAACATTTAAATAAATATCGAATTAAACACTCTGGACACTTTTGTCCACATCGAGTGTAAATGCGAGGTAACGCGGTGTAACTTACCTTCTCTGGTTAGTTTGATAGAAAGGCTTTGCAATGGCGAAATAGGGGCAAGAACTTCCTGTTCAACACAAAATCAGTTAGGGGCACTCTCAGGTGGAAGTGACCAATGAGCCAAATATCTGAGACCAAATGCATAATAATAAAACTAAATCTTGGGTAGATCAAGCCCCCCTTTTGTCAATCGGCCTATATAACTTACTGAAATGTAATCTGGGACGTTTCCCATTCCAAATGAAGGACTTCACTATGATACCAAACTGCTTGAAATAAGAGAGGGGAACATCTACAGGGAGAGACTGTAGCAGGTAGTTGAATTTTGGAATACAATTAATTTTAATAACATTAAACTTCCCAATCATTGATAAATGCCCACATTCCTCAAACCTTTTTATTAAAGGGTCAAAATTAACTAAATCACAAATTTGCTGGGAATAAAATGCCCAAGTATGTAATGACCAGATTGGGCCACTGGAAGGCACCGGCTGAAATGTCATTACATGGCCCATTTAGAGCCAAAGCTTCGTTTGCTCCTGTTCTACCCGCTCCGTAAGGGACTCGAACTGGAGTCTCCGGCATGGTAGGCGGGTGCGCTAACAAGAAGGCTAAAGGTTACAGCCCCTAGTATCAGTCGCTAGTGCACCTCTTGAGGTTAGGAGAGTGAGGTTTATACACATTGCACAGATATCTATCAGTTGGACACCATTACATCTGGATTTAGACCATTTAACACTGTATCCTGAGAACTTAGAAAAGGAATGAATAATTCTGTGGAGGCAAGGCATAGATCTAGTAGGGTCGGAGACGAACAATAAAATATCATCCGATTAAAGAAAAAGCTTATGCCTCACACTTCCCGCCATCACCCCTGGAAAATCATCCTCCCTTCTTATCGCAGCTGCTAATGGTTCCAGGGCAAGACAGAACAATAATGGGGAAAGAGGGCAACCCTGGCGGGTGCCCCTATCCAGAGTAAAATAATAATTTTGGTTACAGTCTTAACCTCCATTCCCTGATGGAGGGAACGAGACATTGTGTCGATGAAGTAACACTAGGGGTTGCTCTTGGGAGCCCCAGACATCTCTGCTATTTGAGAAAAGGCCAAAGATAATTGGTGAGTGGAATTTGCATGCCACTCCCCCGGACATACGGGTGTAAGAGGAGCTGGAATGCAGCCATTCATTCAGGTTTCGCACCAAGGAGCCGAGACAAGGTACCGTCCATTTCAGCGGTTAGTTCAGGGTTGTGGCAGGAGGGAAACAATGTCGTGTTCCCTCCATCAGGGAATGGAGGTTACGATAGTAACAGAGATGTTCCCCTTCTGTCACTCACTCAAGATTGTGTCGATGAAGTGACACTAGGCATCCCTATACAAAACGCCATGGCTACTGAACTGCGTTACGTAGATTAGCGGTGCGAGACAGGCAAACATCTGTGTGCCTCATGGCCAGAGAACCAGGCCGCCACATAACCTCCCCCAAAGCTCTTGTAGGCATCAAACGGTCCCCAGCACCTCGGGTATAAGTCGACTGCACAAAAAAAAATACAAATATAATTTCTCCCCAAAAGGAACGAAATCATTCAGCTGGGGGTCATACACATCAGGGGGTGTATGAGTGGAAATATGTCACATAGTCCGAGTCCAGTCAGAAGCACGTCATGTGGAAGGGTCCTGTGGTAGGTCCTACCCGAAGGGGGTGGAGTTTCTACAAACAGCACGCACTGGGTGGGATATGCCATAGTGATGGTGTCAATGACCCAGTGGGCGATCCTCTGTTTGGAGACAGTGCTTCCTTTACGCTATCCACCAAAGCAGACAGAGCTGCTCGGAGCTCCAAAAGATCTGCGTGCAATCCAAGGAGATGCACAAGCATGCAGGGTCTGCCTCCTCCTGGGGCAGTGCTTGCAGGTTCACCACCTGATCCCTGAATGGAGTCATGGGAACCTTGGGCACATAGTCCGGTCTGGGTCTCAGGATCTCACAAGAGATTAATCCCACATGAACACCATTTAGCGAACAGACGCCACTTCAGGTCGTACAGGCGCCTCGTAGAGGGGGCCCTGGCCTGAGTGTTCCTATCTACCACTGCCGGTGGTAGGCCACTTAAGTCTTCTGCGTTCTGTCCAAGGGCCAGACATGGAGATTCCAGAGGTCTTGTCGTGGGTGCCAGATGGTGCCCCATCCCTGAGAAAGAAGGTGCTTCCTCAGGGGAATTTGCCAGGGGGCTCTGTCACGAGGAGTGTGAGGTCTGAGAACCAAGTCTGGGTGGGCCAATAAGTTGACACTAGGAAGGTGCTCCACGTCCTCTCTGACCTTGCACAATGTCTGTGCAAGTAGGCTCACTGGGGGAAATGCATACTCACGCAGCCCCAGGGGCCAGCTGTGTGCCAGCGTGTCTGTGCCGAGGGGAGCCAGAGAATACCAGGGCGGGCAGTGGGAGGATTACTGGGAAGCGAACAAGTCCACTTGTGCTTGACTGAATTGACAACAAATCAGCTGGACCACCTGGGGGTGGTGACTCCACTCTCCCCTGAGCATGAACAGCCGCAACAGCGCATCTGCTGTGCTGTTGACATTGCCCGGGATATGAGTGGCCCGCAACGACTTGAGTAGCTGTTGACTCCAGAAGAGGAGACGGCAGGTGAGTTGCGAGGGACACTCACTGCTGCCCGGGCAAGCATGGCCGCCAGCATCCCAGAAATTGACCAGGGCATACGAGTGTGTTGGGGAATGGGAGGTCAGTGGAGGGTTTCTCGGCAGAGAAGCTCACATTGAGGTCCCCAAATTACCCCAGTGCTAACCGAATCGACTCATACCCGTAGGTAGAAGAATTGAGATGGGGAGCTGCTGGGGTGGCTGGGGAGACCCCATGTAGCCATGGTCATGTTCTCGCAATGAGGACATGAACCATCCACAAATGATGTCTCTGCGTGAGTAGCACCCAAACACGTGATACAGCAATCATGGCCACCAGAAGAGGAGAGATAGTGACCACAACCAGGAATAATACACAAACAAAAAGGCATCTTGAAAAGAAGATTTCCATTTGTTTGTACCACCACTACCGGATGTCTATAAAGTAACTTAAATCAATAAAAGTATTCCAGAACCTATATATTTCCAAAATCTTAAAAAGATAATACCATTCTACCATATCAATTGCCTTTTTGGCATCAAGTGAGATGGCAGCGACTAGAGTCTGATCATTTGCCACTGACCGCATGAAGCTGATGAAACTCCCAATGTTATCAGAAGAGCTGCAGCCCTGAATAAACCCCACCTGATCTATAGGTATAAGAGATGTCATAACTTTAATAATCGATTAGCCAAAATTTTTGACTATTTTTACGTCTAGCTGGATAAGGGAAATTGGATGATAACTCTTACACTCGCTTGGATCTTTGTCCTGTTTAAGAATCAGACCCATCTGGGCTTGTGTCATGGTTGGTGGAAGCTTTCCATTCTTTAATGATTCCGTATAAACTTCTAGCAAAAGTGCAACCAGTTCTGTAGCATTGAAAATTGAAACTGAGCCCATCAGACAACATTCAGAGCTTCAGCTTTGCATCGGCACTTTTAATATTCTCTTCCAACTCCACGAGTTCTCATGCTTTGGATTGTTTGATGAATGAGGTATACTGTATGATCCGACCCCTAAGAACTGCCTTAAGTTCCTCCAGAGCCACGCCCCCAGAGGATAATGAGGACCAGTTGGTCTCCATATAAACATTGATTTCAGCCTTTTCCCCATATGTTGCAGAATCTCTAAACTCACCAGGGCGTGATCGGAGACCAAAATGTTTCCAGTTGAGGAATCCACATCAAATGAAATGAGGGACTTATAGATAAAAAAAAAATCTATTCTAGAATAAATCTTATGGACTGATGAAAAGAACATTAGGTCCCTCCCAGATGGGTTCAAAAGTCTCAAAAGAATATCTGTAAGACCAAGATATTTACACATCCTGTGAAATGTCAATGTTGCTCTAGGGGGTTTACACACTTTTGCTTCACTATGATCAAGGACTGAATCAATCAATCATTTAAAGTGTCATATTAAGTAGTAATATTATATCATGAGGGGACCCAGCGGCTTGTAACATCCCTTCCAGATCTATAAAAAAGGTGCGGAAATATTAGCCAAAATCAACCGTTGCCCCTGAATTTCTGCTAAAACAATAATGACTCTTCCTAATTTATCTTTAATCTGTTTGAGACATTTGAATTGTAGATGTTTATTTATCAATGTAATGACTCCCCTGCTCTTACTCGAGCCAGCACTAAAGAACACGTCCACACCAAATCTTCCCACATTTTTCAGCTCCCTGCGGGGAAAGATGCATTTCTTGAAGAAACACTATATCATATTTCTTATGTTTAAGAAGAGAAATAACCTTCCTCCTTTTTATGGGGTGCCCAACCCATTAACCCGTGCATGACAGCACCAACCGGAGTCCATCCTCTAAACTCAAACAGTCCATGTACGCCTACGTAGATTCATCCACAAAACAGATGGTTATTTAATCATCGCAACAGGCCTAGTTTTAGAGGAAATTAACCTATAAATGGCTTACTTATATCTGTGTCTACATATTAAGCTGGAATAGGAGAAAATATTTTAACACTGAAATAATTATATACTTTAGGTTTAAAGGGTTTTGGGAAGGGAGTGATGGAAGTTAGCTAAACATACTGTATTTATGCTCACTATAATTACTACAGACTAAACTAAATTCTAAAAAAACAACTCTGCATTTTCAGAAGAGAATAACAACATTAGTCACATACATACTTTTTCTTTATCATAACCCTAAAAATCTTACAGAAACATTTAAGAATTTCAGATTTTAATTTGGACATTATTTAATCCTTTTGTTAAGATGTGTTCATTGTTGTCAGGTGGTGGATATTTGGCACAGCTGATATTAGGATGTGATCTTTAGGGTGGGTAATTGCTTGTCTCTTCATTGGACCAAGGAAGTTGGGCCCCATTGATCATTTCGCCATCTAACAAACAGTGTGGGACACAATGTAGATATATAAGGGGTTAGGCCCTGGGTTGGTACCCACAAATATAGCAAAACCTGACGCACAAATACACAAATCAAACCCCAAAGTGTTAAACAGGTCTCGGAATTCTTTCATTGACAATACAAAATATGTACACAACTGTAAAAGACTATAAAGTGATTTTAGGGCCATTCTATAAACGAAACAATTTACAAAGATGTAAACATTTAAAAGTCATTAAGAATAAAATCAGGCACTAAAAACGGCTCATTTAAAATATTCTAATGACAGAATCCTCCATAACATTCTCATGTTGCTTTTCTAAATATGCGCTTCCAAGTACTTTTCTTTGTTTTGACTGTGTCATTCACTTCAGATTTCTCGTCCGGCTGTTCGGCTGCAGTTAGCGTGTGTTTGTCTGCGTCGTCTGTTGCATTTGGCATCTGATCTTCAATAACCGCTTCACTTGGCTTCTCTTGTTTCTTTCTGAAAATCCTCCACGATCGCTTTTTCTTACTTGTCTGTGACTTCACTTTCTTTGACTCTTTCTTCCCGGTCTGTGAGGGGACCGGCGTGGGGTTTTCTAGTCCTTCAGCAGGCTCCTCTGGCGTTTGTTGACCCGATTCGGGGGGTTGCATTTTATCAAGGAAATCCTGCAGCGGCGTGGTGGATCCCGGTATCTGTCCGAGTGCTAACAGGTATTTTGGGTTGTGATATTTGTGCGCTGGCACTTTAAGATCTCCACGTGACGTGTCTCCGAGATTCACCTGGAAGCGCGATGTGGCCGTTGGCGGGCGTTTGGGCACAGCTGCCCGCGCCAGAGTGCCCACCTGGGGCGTACTGAGGTGAAATTCTTTAAACAGGTCGAGTTTGTCTGAGATGGCATAAAGTTCTCGGAAATCGTTATCGTAGAAATCCACCACCTGCCCGGTCATCACTGTGATCATGTTTCTGTCCATACGATAGGAACTCCAGGAAAAACTACAGGACAAAAAACATTAACAGATTGTTTTTATCATTAACTTCTATTATTTTATACTGAGCTAATCATGCTCTCAATCCATTAAACCCTCAACTGTTTTTATATGTAAACACACACTCACCTGTAAGTTCCAAACATGACTTTATCTCCATCTATAAACATGTATTTGCTGTAAAGGTTTCCTGGAATACTACCCAAGGACAGATTCAACCCAACGCCCTTTACAGTTCGAGTTCTGACGTTCTGACAGAAACACAGACAGAAAACTCAACAGATAATTCAGTCTCACTCTGTCCAGCTGTTTTTGACAGGCAGAATTTGTCCAGTCTCAATGGACTCTAATCTTCTCCCCAACAGAATTACAGTTAGTAAAAATGCTCATTCGTGTATGAGTGTGTGTGTTTCTGTGAGTGTGCATGTATGTGCATTTGTGTGTTTCTGTGAGTGAGTGTGTGTAAGTGCATGTGTGTTTCTTTGAGCGTGCAAGTGTGTATGTAAGTGTGTGTGTGTGTGCGCATTTGTGTGTTTCTGTGAGTGAGTGTGTAAGTGCATGTGTGTTTCTTTGAGCGTGCAAGTGTGTGTGTTTCTGTGAGCGTGTATGTATGTGCATTTGTGTTTCTGTGAGTGAGTATGTGTAGTGTGTAAGTGCATGTGTGCGTGTTGTATGTGTGTGATTGTGTATGTAAGTGTGTGTGTGTGTGAGTATGTAAGTGTGTGTGTGTGTGTATGTTATTTGTGGTTTAGTGGTAATAAGTTGAACGTGAAGGGGTTACCAGCCCCTTGCACCCTTCCAGAGCCCCCATTTGGCCGCTGTGGTGGCTACAAAGTGCCATGACAGAGAAACGGGGAAGGAACAGTCTCTAGTTAATGGCCACGTGGAATGTTCGAATGCTCACAGCAGAGGAGAGGCTGCTACTCCTCTGTCAGGAGCTGGACCGGTACCGCCTGGATCTCTGGGGTGTTCAGGAGGTCCGGTGGATCGGCTCTGGCTCTTGTAACTATGAGGGGTGGACTGTCCTCTACTTGGGACAGGAGACTGCCAAACAACAGGGAGTGACTCTTCTTTTGAACAATAGAATGAAGGGAGCGTGGGAGCGTGGCGGTGAGGTGTGGGAAGCTGTGAGCCCCAGGTTACTTTGGGTTCACCTTCCCATCAACCAGAGGCGAGGAGTGGTGGTCGTGGTTTCTTATGCCCCCACCGAAGACGAACATCCGTGGAGGGATGCGGGAAAGGCCGATGAGTCAGATGCCTTCTATGACCTCCTGTCACAGGTGCTGGCTAAAATGGCCCCTCGGGATAGAATCATCATGTTGGGTGATTTCAATGCCCGAGTTGGTCATGATGCTGGCATCTGGTCAGGGGTGATTGGAAGACATGGGCCAGATCAGCTCAATAACAACGGCAGGAAGCTGCTAGATTTTTGTGCAGCCCATGGGCTTGTAATTACCAACACACTGTTCCCGCATCGGCGCATCCACACAACATCATGGATGCATGCCGGGTCCAAGCAAGAACATCTGCTGGACTACATAGTGATAGAACAGCGGATGCGGGTCCATGTCCTTGACACCAGGACCTACCGTGGAGCTGATCTGCCCACTGACCATCGACTTGTCATCTGTAAGATGCGCCTGTCATTCTTCCACTCCGGTGGTGGGTGTAAACCCAGGACCCCTTTCAAACCCATAGTGGCCTGGTCTAGGCTAGCTGATGAAAGTTGCAGGCGAGAATTTCAGCATCGCTTGCAGCTGGGGTTGGCATCATCCCACACTCCTCTGGATGTCGAGGGGAAATGGGCGAGGTTTAGGACTGTGGCTCATGTAACTGCAATGGCAGTTTTGGGCACATGGTCCAGACCTCCTCAGAGCCCTGGCTGACGGAGGTGGTGTTCAGGCTGGCTGAGAAAAAGCGACAGGTCCACTCTCATCGTCTACAGCATCCCACGTCAGAGAATGAGGAGGCTTACCGCAGCCTTTGCTCGGAGGTTCGGAGAGCCGTGAGGCGCTGCAAGGATGGTTGGTGGTCATGGGTTGCTGAGGAGATGGAGTCTGCCTCAATGACCCGTGATCACAAATTGCTCTTTAATTCTATCAAAATAGTTACTTGCAGCACCACACCTATTACCATCATTAGGGGGAAAAATGGTGATCCAATCTCCGACCCCCAGGAACAGGTTTTGCAGATTTTCTGAGCATTTCGGTGAGGTCCTGGGGGAGGGGAAGTCCCTGAGCCTGGAAAACATTGTGGGACAAAGTGGGGATGACCCTGCTGGGGCTGCGGTGCCACAAATATTGGAGGAAGAAGTCACTCTCTGTGGGTGGCTGGCTGAGGTGCCATCTTTGGAGGAAGTACTGAAGGAGATCCAGAGCCTGAGACCAGGAAAGGCACCGGGCAGAGATGATCTCCCAAGTGAAATGCTGAGGGAGGGTGGCGTTTGTGCTCAGGCTGCCCTAAATGACATCATAACAACAGTCTGGACCACTGGGTGGGTTCCGCAGGACTAGAAGGATGCTCTGGTGGTCCCTCTCTTTAAAAAGGGGGACCGCATGGATTGTAACAACTATAGAGGTATCTCGCTCCTTAGTGTGCCGGGAAAGGTCCTGGCAAGGATTATTCAACATTGCCTTGCCAGGCACGCTGAGGAGAGGTTTCCCCAGTGTGGTTTCAGGAAAGGGCAGTCCTACACAGATGCCATATTCTCTGTCCGTCTGCTACAGCAGAGGTGTAGGGAATTCCAGCAAGACCTACATCTCTGCTTTATTGACCTGGTCAAGGCCTATGATACCATCAGTAGGACTGGGCTCTGGGTTGTTCTTCGTGCTTTCGGTGTCCCAGACCCGCTGCTCGTGATCATTAAGTTGGCGAGCGGGCCCGGGTAAAACTACGTGGCCGGGAGTCGGGAGCCATTCCCTGTTCACCTTGGAGTGCGACAGGGATGTCCTCTGGCTCCCACATTATTTAATATCTATTTTGACCACGTGGTTCATGAAGCCTTCGATGGCTGTACCGGAGGAATTTCCATCTGGTACAGATACAATGGGAGGTTGATCGATGCCCGGGTGCAGTCAAGGGATGGCTCCCTATTGGTCAATCACATTATGTATGCTGATGATCTGGTGATTGCTGCTCACTCAGAGGAGGAGTTGGAGGCGCTGCTGATGAACCTGGAGCTCGCCACTAAGAGATGAGGCCTTACCATCAGCCCAACCAAAACTAAGCACCTGCCTGGGTATTATGTACCATCGGACACTCCACCCCCACAGCTCCCAATTGGTGATGGGGCAGTTGTGGAGAGAGTGGAGTGTTTTCCATACCTGAGAAGTGTCCTTATGACCAGCTCCGGTTTGACAGCAGAGGTCTCACTCCGAATCAGTCGAGCGGCATTATCTTTTCATCGGTTGCGTAACGCTGTGTGGAAGCTACCCGGTTTGTCGCTCCGCACAAAGCTTCAGGTATTCTCAGCCATGATCATTCCCTCCCTTCTCTATGCTTGCGAAACGTGGACCCCCCTAATGGAACATCTTTGCCGGTTAGAAACATTTAGGCTGACCTGCCTAAGATCCATCCTGGGTTTAACCAGGCTGGATTGTGTGAGGAGCTCACAAATCTTTGAAAGATGTGGACATGTCCCATCGGTGAGCTCCTCCGGTAGGCAAGGTTGTGTTGGCTGGGTCATATAGCCCGCTTACCCGGCCACCGCATGCCTAAACAGCTTTTGTTTGGCCGGATAGAGGGGGCTAAGTGGGCACGACACGGCTGGAGAAGAGATAGAGTGATGTGGTACAGTCAACCCATGTCACCTGTTGGATCGGTCCCGTGACCTCCTGCCAGCGGGCATTCGACACTTCACGTGGCCTTAACGTGCACATAGCCTGGCACAAGCTTAGTGTGTGTGTGTGTATGTAAGTGTGTGTGAGTATATAAATGTGTGTATGTGGTATGTGTGTGTGTGTGTATATGTGTGTGAGAGTGTGTGGTGTGTGTATGTAAGTGAGAGTGTGTGGTGTGTATGTAAGTGTGTGTGTAGTGTGTGCGTATGTTAGTGTGTGTGTAGTGTGTGTGTGTGTACCTGCAGGTCTTTAGCGGTCACCTGCAGTCTGTTGCACATGTCCAGGAAATGTGGAGCTCCCTGCACATCCAGCACGATATAAACGGGCACGCTGCGTCTGGATGCGTCAAACAGATCCCGCAGAATCTGAAGGTCAGTCAAGAGGTCCATCACTATGGCAACAACCTGAACAGCACAGACAAGTCATGAAATATTTAATGTTTAATATAACAGCATGAGGATGCCTCTCCCCCTGACACCAGCAATAGCAAATTATTGTTCATATTGTTGCATTAGTTAATTTGAATGAAAGTGATCAGTGAGACATATCCGGAAACTTTACAGTCGCACACCAGTGTATCTGAATAATCATGTAATTCTACTCATTCTGAGATGTTGCACATAAAATAGAATTGATTTCATGTTCACTCTTGCAAGGTGTAATCCAAGGCACTATAAAGTCATCTTTAAATGAAATAAAGATATTTTCTTTTCCATTCATATTAGATATGAGATGTAGCAATAGATAATGTCATATCTATTCCTGTGAGAGTTAAGTTCAGATGAATATCAAATATGAACTTGTGAAAGTCCCCGCTGTAAAAACAGACAAAGAGAGAGAGAGAGAGAGAGAGAGAGACATGGGCCCTGACAGTCAACCACCAAAAAACTGAAGTCATGATGTTCCAGATCTCAGGGACTAACACACACACATTCACACTCTCATACAAAACCACTGAAACCACAAAAACACACACACTTACCTCGTTTACATTCCATTTTAAATTTGGCTTAAACTTTTCAAATCAATAATTGAACCAATCGCATTATATGGCAGTGAAGTGTGGGGTCCACCTAAATCTGACTTTATAAATTGGGAGAAACATCCCATTGAAACTCGACATTCACAATTTTGCAAAAGAACAGAAAGTTCAAAGAAAAGCCCCAAACAACGGCTGCAGGGCAGATTTAGGCCAATACCCTCTCCTTTATACATCCAATAAAGAGCCATCAAATTCTGGAAGCATCTAAAAGACAAGTGACCCCAACACATCCCATCATAAACCCTAAAATACCAAGAGCTGAGCGGGGCGAGGAGTCCCCTCAGAGATCGGACGACCTCAGGACAAACTCACCATCATTCAACCAACCAAATTATAAACTCAGAAACAGACAAATCACCAATTGGACAAACATCATTAAAACTCAACACAAGTTGGACTGTTATTCGGCACTAAATCGAGAGTACACCGTGGCAAACTCCCTGAGCACGGTGACGGATGTGAATTTAAGAAAAGCATTGAGGATGTACAGACTCAGCGGGCACAGTCTGGCCATAGAGAGGGGTGGCACACACAGACGTGGGTATCCCGTGAGGAGAGACTCTGCTCCCAATGCAATCTGGGAATGATGGAGACAGAGCTGCACTTCCTCACGGAATGCCCAAAATATGAAATCATCAGGAACCACTATTATCCCAAAATTATCAAAATATTTCCCCAATTTAATAATTGCAGCCCAACTGAAAAACTCCCTTTTATTTTTGGCGTAAAAGCCGAATGTGCAAATATAGCAGCAAGATCTCCTGAGGGTCGACCAGAACCATGAACATCAATAAATGTATAATTAAAACATTAAAACTTTAATTCAGTTTATATAGTTCATTAGTTAAAGTTAACTTGATACATAATTAATCATTATTTTTATTATCTGTTTTTCTTTAATGATTTTCAATGTTTTTCCTTTTATATTTGCTTGTTCAAATCCTAATTCAATTGTTCTAAATTATATGTTATTTATTTATTTTTTTAATTAAAAAAAAAAAAGCTTTGGCAATATAAAATGTACTTTTGTCATGCCAATAAAGCAAATTGAATTGAGAGAGAGAGACACAGAGAGAGACTGAGAGAGAGAGAGACAGAGAGAGAGAGAGGGAGAGAGAGAGAGACAGACAGCGAGAGAGATCGAGTGACAGAGAGACACAGCGAGAGAGAGAGACACAGAGAGAGAGAGAGCGAGACAGCGAGAGAGAGACAGACAGCGAGAGAGATCGAGTGACAGAGAGACACAGCGAGAGAGAGAGACAGAGAGAGAGAGAGAGAGAGACAGCGAGAGAGAGAGACAGAGAGAGAGAGAGAGAGAGAGAGAGAGACAGCGAGAGAGAGACAGCCTTTGGAATCTGGTGTGTCCTGTCTGTCTGTACGTTACTGCTGTGAAAGTTTATAAAGTTCCCACTAGAGTATATTTGTGTAAATCTCATGAAAACATCTGATCCCAAAATTACAATTAAACAATTAAGAAATAATATGTTCTACACATAAAATTAAGCCAAAGTTTAGGAGTATTTATGGCATTATTACCGTGATTATTAAACATGTTTCCCCCAAACTCACATTACTGTAATTAAATAGACTATTTTTATTTTTTGTAATTCCTATAATGATGACTCGAATTACAGTAACCCATTACAGCATTCCAGTAATATATATAGACATTTGTATCTTTCTTTATCTAGTGCAGTTTTATTGTCCTTTCACCCATAATAATAAAACTGATGGTAATGTGACCTCCACATATCTGTATGTATGTTTAAACAGGTGGATTTTCAGGAATTTTCCACATAATTACAGGTGCAACTCAATTTCACATTCAGTCTTTCATGGTTTAGTGGCAGTCGAACACGTGTAACTGGAAACCTTGATGTAGGCGTGCAGTCGTTCGTACTACAGAGATTTCAAGTTTAAAGGTCATTTTGTGTCGTTTGAATATTGGATTGTTTTCAGCACACTAAATCTGTAGGTCTGTGCCAAGTTTGAGGAATGAGGAATGAGAAAACCCTCAAACAAATCTGTCAAGCCAACATCATTTGTTTTGATTTTCTCCCCAATCTGGAACGTCCAATTCCCGATGCGCTGTAAGTCCTAGTGGTGGCGCGGTTACTCGCCTCAATCCGGGTGGTGGAGGACGAATCTCAGTTGGCTCTGCTTCTGAGACCGTCAATCCGCGCATCTCATCACGTGACTTGAGTGTGTTACCATGGAGACGTAGCGTGTGTGGAGGCTTCACGTTATTCTCCACGATCCACACACAACTCACCACACGCCCCACCGAGAGTGAGAACCACATTATAGTGACCACGATGAGGTTACCCCATGTGACTCTACCCTCCCTAGCAACCGGGCCAATTTGGTTACCCCATGTGACTCTACCCTCCCTAGCAACCGGGCCAATTTGGTTACCCCATGTGACTCTACCCTCCCTAGCAACCGGGCCAATTTGGTTACCCCATGTGACTCTACCCTCCCTAGCAACCGGGCCAATTTGGTTACCCCATGTGACTCTACCCTCCCTAGCAACCGGGCCAATTTGGTTACCCCATGTGACTCTACCCTCCCTAGCAACTGGGCCAATTTGGTTACCCCATGTGACTCTACCCTCCCTAGCAAATGGGCCAATTTGGTTACCCCATGAGACTCTACCCTCCCTAGCAACCGGGCCAATTTGGTTACCCCATGAGACTCTACCCTCCCTAGCAACCGGGCCAATTTGGTTACCCCATGTGACTCTACCCTCCCTAGCAAATGGGCCAATTTGGTTACCCCATGTGACTCTACCCTCCCTAGCAACTGGGCCAATTTGGTTACCCCATGTGACTCTACCCTCCCTAGCAACCGGGCCAATTTGGTTACCCCATGTGACTCTACCCTCCCTAGCAACCGGGCCAATTTGGTTACCCCATGTGACTCTACCCTCCCTAGCAACCGGGCCAATTTGGTTACCCCATGTGACTCTACCCTCCCTAGCAACCGGGCCAATTTGGTTACCCTATGTGACTCTACCCTCCCTAGCAACCGGGCCAATTTGGTTACCCCATGTGACTCTACCCTCCCTAGCAACCGGGCCAATTTGGTTACCCCATGTGACTCTACCCTCCCTAGCAACCGGGCCAATTTGGTTACCCCATGTGACTCTACCCTCCCTAGCAACCGGGCCAATTTGGTTACCCCATGTGACTCTACCCTCCCTAGCAACCGGGCCAATTTGGTTACCCTATGTGACTCTACCCTCCCTAGCAAATGGGCCAATTTGGTTACCCCATGTGACTCTACCCTCCCTAGCAAATGGGCCAATTTGGTTACCCCATGTGACTCTACCCTCCCTAGCAACCGGGCCAATTTGGTTACCCCATGTGACTCTACCCTCCCTAGCAACCGGGCCAATTTGGTTACCCCATGTGACTCTACCCTCCCTAGCAACCGGGCCAATTTGGTTACCCCATGTGACTCTACCCTCCCTAGCAACCGGCCCAATTATCAACCTTTATTACTGTAAATCCATTCAACATGATTATAGTGATTCGTGTGTTCAACGACTCTTTCACAATAATTCCACTGAAGTTCAGAACACTGAAAAACAACATCAGCGTATAGAGACTGATCAAGTCTGAACACAATCTCACTACAGGAATCATGTGTTGACTTCAGACCTTCTTCCTCAGAACACAAACACATCTGTGTGCTGTCATAAATGACTCATTGTTAACACAAACTCTGAATGGAAAAAGAAACCCTGAAGAAAATTCAACTCAGACATGTAGGAGATTAAGTTACTGTATAATAGAAGTAATAATACACTTACAGTCATCAGTTGTTTGCTTAAAGCGACAGTTTACCCAGAAATGAAAATGATGTCATCACGTACTCACCCTCATGTAGTTCTAAATCTGTATGACATGCTATTTATTGTATTAGCCTCAGTCACTATTCACTTTTATTGTATGGAAACGATATGCAAAAAGTAAATGGTGACTGAGGCAAACATCTGCGCAGACCGTCCGCATGCGTCCCAGAGTTTCTCGACACACAGTCCTCGTCTGTGTGCATCATTGGCACATGCACCTTACAGCAGTCGTAGCGTGCATGCGACGAACACGTTCGTATTTGCTTGCAGTCAGAAAAGTAACCTTTGAAGGGCAGAGCACTAGACCTTGTGTGAGACGACACTGAGCATGGATAAGCAACGTATAGCCGAGCCTTTAAATGGATTATCAAGTGTTGACGCGGTAAATTAAAACTACGTTATATGAGTTTTGAGCAACATGATGATAAGCAAATACATTTGAGTAAACTAAACGTTTTCACCCTTATATCGTTCCAAACCCATGTGCAGTTATTTTTTACATTATTCCTTTAAATTGTCTTTTATTGGTGAAACCCAATATAGTCACTTTGATTTTGTACTGATGACCCACATTAAAGGTACAGTTCACCCAAAATGCAAATTCAGTCATTGTTTACTCACCCTGGTGTTGTTCTAACACTATATGACTTTCTGTCTTGTTCTGAACACAAAGAATAAATGTTGTGCTCAGTGATGTCATACAATGGCAGTTTATGGTGACCACCTCTTCAAGCTTCAAACAACACAAAAGTATCATTCAGAAGTCTCATTAATTATTCATGAGACTCATGATTGTTATGAAAGTATACAATAAGATTTGATGAGCAACAAACTGAAATATAATGTGTTATTTAGTGTAAATGTTATTGACCGTTGATCACATTCATGAGCTTTAGATCTCTTCACACGAGACCAAGATGGGGTGTTCAATCGAAAAATCGTTTGGGGCTGAAGGTAGCAACAATAACAAAGTGTCCTACTCAGACACCATAAAACACAAACAACCAGTGTTTTGTCCTAAGCAACTGCAATGAGACATTCTGTCAATCGCTTGGTTTCTATATTTGGCGTCGCACCCGGTAACCCCATCCGCTATGAACGCTACGCACAGACGATTGTCTGTGTTCCGTTTCTGTTGCCCCCCCCGGGACGTTGGTGCCCCACACAGTCTGCGTAGTATAGGGAGCGGCGGTACTGGTATCTACCTTCAGCCGAATCTCTCGGTTTGATTGAGGACTCCAGTTCAAACAAATAAGGCTGGACACAGAAATGCATCAATTCTACAATCTCTTCAGACATGTCTGTATGTTCTGTTCTCTGGTTTGTGTGCAGCTATGTTGTGTTTTCTGTTGTTAATATTGCTGGCGTTTCTGTTGAGGGGAAGCAAAATGATTTTTCAATTGAACGCCCCATCTCTCTCGTGCTGCGTAACTACTGTTGCGCTCGTGTGAAGCACCAAACCTTATCATATGCTTTCATAACAATCATCAGATAAAGAAAGTTAGTTATATATAACAACACAGGGGTGAGTAAAGAATGACTGAATTTTCATTTTTGGGTGAACTGTCCCTTTAATGGGGGTCATAAGTACAGAATCAACATGACTTCATTGCGTTTCACCAATAAAGTTACCTGTCAAAACATTTCATGGTGTATGCTAGTATTTACCATACCAACCAAATATCAGTTATAACAGTGATTGTTGCAAATTGGTATTAGAAAAAAAGAGAGAACACATATTGGACAGATTTGGAAAGCCTCATTCATCTGATATGGTAATAAAACGGCTAACCTTGCAGGATTCTTGGATTAATTTGCGTACAACTTCTTTGATGTGTGGGCTGTTGAGTTTTGGCGGGTGAGTGTACACGGTCGCGCGGGTCACTCCTTTAAAGTGCCCGGATGAGGGCCAGCCGATGTCCAGCGCGGGAACCTCCGTGTCAGACATCTGCGGCCAGTACGTGGAGCGAAGCGAGCCGGTTTCGTCGCGTTTTGCTTCATTCTGTGATGTTCCTTCATCGTTCTCCAGGTTATATTTGACGAAAGATTGTCTAATGCTCTTTACCTCTCGCGCGGAGAGGAAGTCTTTGCTCTTTTCTTTCAGCAGGAGAGTTTTAAACGCTCCGTCTCCTTCTGTCAGTAGCGCCTCGAGCGCCGCCCGCTGATGTTCACTGTAGTAGAACCGCGGGCTTGATTCAGGGGTCGCGGGGGGCACGAGTCCGTCTTCCAGACACACGAGCTGCGACTCCGCCATCTCTCTCTATCTCTGTGATTTAAGCGAATGAAGTCTCTCTCTCTATCACCTGAGACGTTCACCTTTGTGCCTGCGTGTGGGTGGAGCCAGAGATTATTTAGCAGAAACGGGCCACTTCTATCAAAATGTATGGGAGAGATTGGAACACCCAACAGTCAACGGATGTCGAAATGAAGTCCCGCCTTACAGGAAAAAGAGCCAATACCCTTTTAGATACAGACATCACCTGTCAATCAACTCAATCAAACCTGTCAGAACGCGCATGCGCATTAGATATACAAGCCGGGAAAATAACGTTTTTAGCGTAATCTAGCGGAGTTAAAGAAGCAGAATTTATGATTTCAGTGTTGTCAGGTTTTATTGCTGATTTGAAATGTGTTATTTGATCGTAATCTTGACCAACCGTTCTGGAGATTTTGGTCTTTCTTCATTCAAGTAGATTGGAGCTGTACTGTCATGACTGGAAATAACCTCCCGAGAGCGTTCCAAAGATGGCCGACAGTGGACTGACTCGATAGAAAGTTTTTGTTGGAGTTCACTTGAATGCTGGAATGCCCTCCAAACACGTGTGATCTTCCTCCAAGAGCAGAATGTAGAAGGCTGGGTTATTTACACGCACACAAAGTATTTGGACATTAAAATGTAAATGCCATTCTGACTATGCAGCACATTTCATGTCCTTATCAAATATATGTGTAAATATATTAGTTACAAATTGAAACTAACCCTTTTTAAATATTGAAATAATATTAGTTAGTTTTCTATTATTACAAAGTCACAGTTAAGTGAATATTGCCAGTTTTGCAAAGGTGTCATTTATGGGTGGGACCTGTACCTTCCATTTTTTGCTTTCGGCAATTTTGTCCCTATCACTTTTTAAAACAGCTTTTGTCAGGTAAAGCCCAAAGTATACTTCAGTCAGATGTGGAGGCTAATCTTGTCATCGGCAGAGTGCAGGAGTACCGAAGGCACGCAGCACGATTTTTCTAACCGCTCCTCTTTGAATGCGCATGCGCCTGGAGAGTCCACAGGGTGGCAACACTCACAGTTGAGCCGTAGATGTAATCGCCACTAAACATCAGGGCCCGGTTGTTCAAAACATTTAATCTGGATCAAAATGATCCGGATTTGGAAATCCCATTTTTTCCTATCCAGGATCAGGTAATCCGTCTTACTTTTATGCCGGTTTTTCAAAGCAACATTGGACTGGATCACCCTGATCCAGATACACAGTTTTCAAGATTACCAAATCCGGATTACCAGTGCTCTAAATGGGACAACATATCACAATGTGGGCTACCAGCTATGTAAAGAACAGGTAGAAGAGCCAACATGGGGTCACTGTAAGTGTTTCTTATTTTGAGACAAAACACAAAAATAACATAAACATCCACTTCTAATCATAATTTATTTTATGACCCACGTCTGAACCACAACAAAATAAACAACAAACATACATTAACAAATACATTGTGGACATTTTGAAAACGTCTTAAAAAAAATGAAATGGCTAAATATCCAATAGTTAACGAAATAAAGAATGTTCAGGGTTCTTCTTCATCTGAGGAGGAGAGACCAGCATTTCCAAGCCCCGCTTTTAGGAGGTGGATCTGAAGTTTCGCTTTGGTTTGCTGTAGTTTGGTCAGCTTGATTTGTTCCTCTGCCAGGAGTATCTGTGCTTCTGCTCTTTCAGTTTCTCGTTTAAGAAGTGATTCATAGAAATCATCATTTTTATTCGGCAAAGGACGCTTCAAGCCTCTTTTCTGAGCTCCTGTGACTGCTGGCTCTACCAGTGAGGATCCAGGTTGTTCTTCAATAATAGGGCTGAGATCCAGAATGAATGTTTCCTCTGCATTAGGAGGAACTGGCTCACTTTCCTCTACAATTGTAGGCTCACCATCCCCTACAACACCTTGAATCCCATGCAGAGCTTTAGAGTTCTCACCTCCAATAATGTCCAGAATCACATCTGTGTATTCACCTTTCTTAAAGGATTTGTTGCCTGTTTGGGTGTTTTTTGCTTCAGCAAGGTCCTTCGTTGCTCTGGCCCTCAGATTCTTCCATCTAAATTTCACTTGCTCCAAGGTCCTCTTCTGGCCAGACCCCATTGCATTTACATTCTGGGTGATTTCAACCCAAATGTCTTTCTTCCTTTTGTTAGTCACCATTCCACCTGCAACAGAGCTTCCTACTATTGAGGCATAATGGCACTTAACACCCTCCAGCAGTGCATGGGTTTCTGCAACAGTGAAATTAGGTCCTTTTGAGTCCATGGTTTCACCGCTTCTGTTGTAGTGAACATAGTATTTATAGGCCTTGGGCATGATTGATTTAATTGAACACAAGCCACAGCACGTCAGCCAATTGGTGTGTGGGTATTTGACAGCCATCTTGTATTCAGCCTTTCTCAGAGGACTTAGAGAGAGGCACTGACATGGCAGGTATTGTCCATCGCTACCACCGTGTTGGTGGAAGAGGATACCGTCAAAGGGTGTATGTTGAGCGTGCACAACCACTGGAGCAATACACCACTGAAGAACTGTATGCTCGCTTTCGCTTTGGGAATGCTGATATTAAGTACATTGCAGACCTTGTCAGGCCAAAACTTCAACGGAGAACCCAAAGGAGTCACAGTCTGTCTGTGGAAGAACAGGTCCTCATTGGTCTGCACTTCTATGCATCTGGGACTCTCTACCAAGTTGTTGGTGATAATATGGGAGTGGACAAATCAACTGTGAGTGATGTAGTGAAAGCTGTGTCAATTGCATTGGCCAGCCTGGTCAATCAGTTTGTTTCACTTCCAAAGGATGTCCAGATTGCCCAGACCAAGCACAAGTTTTTTCTTTTGGGGAACATGCCCAATACTATTGGGGTTATTGACTGCACTCATGTGCATATCCAAGCACCTCATGAGAGGGATTGGGAGTACATCAACCGAAAGGGGAGGCGCAGCATCAACATCCAACTTGTGGGCGATGCTGACCTCATCATCACAAACTGTGTCGTGAAGTGGCCTGGGTCTGTTCATGATGCACGCATCCTGAGAGAGAGTGCTTTATACAGAGAGCTCCAAACCAACCGACCGGATGGCATAATATTAGGAGACAGTGCCTATCCACTCCTACCATGGCTGATGACTCCTTTTCTTGCAGCAACCACACCTGCGCAGGCACGCTTCAACACTGCTCATTGCAAAACAAGATGTGCAATTGAGCGTTTAAATGGAGTTCTGAAGAGACGCTTTGCATGCCTTAACTACTTGCGAGTGGAACCACAGGGAGCATGCAACATAATACTTGCATGTATCGTCCTGCACAACATCGCTACCAGGCGCAATGTCCCTCTCTGTGATGATGTTTATGATGCACCTGAGCCTGTTGAAGAACCAGACCAACCTCTGGTGGTCTGTCAGAATCAGGGACTGACTGGACGTATAGTAAAGGATGCAATTGTTAGACATTATTTTTGACAGGCTCATCTCTGATGATTGTTTCTTTGAAATTAATATACGGTGATGAATGACCGAAAAATGAATATATTATTTTTGTTTGTTATTGAAATCTGTTTGGGGGATTATTTCATGGGGACAAGATAATTTTTATTTTATTTTTACTTTACTATACTGAATAGCTTAATTGTTAGCCTATGTCTACTTTATCACTCTTACAACGGTTACACAAGTCAAGTGCAAAATATAAATAAAAGTATATACACTAAATGATACAAATGTATTATTTGACCAATTTTAAAGTTTTACTACATTTTCTTCCTGAAATCCACCTTGAAATCCAACCCCCTGTTGGGATCAGGATAATCCTGTTTTTTGGGATCAAAGTTATCCAAATCCCACTGACAAGTTTTGAACAACACAAACTGAAGGTTTGATCCAGATTAAAACTAGGATTGGATTCCCTGATCTAATCTGATTTCAGATTCCTTCTTTCCCTTTTGAACAACCCATTTTCAAGATTTAATCCAATCCGAAAACCAAAATCCGATCAGCTTACCTTTGAACAACTGGCCACAGAAGATGAAGGTAAAAACAACAACAGTGTGTGTGTGTGAATGTGAGTGTGTGTGTGTGAGTGTGTGTGAGTGTGTGTGAGTGTGAATGTGAGTGTGAATGTGAGTGTGAGTGTGTGAGTGTGAATGTGAGTGTGAGTGTGAGTGTGTGTGTGTGAATGTGAGTGAGTGTGAGTGTGAGTGTGTGTGTGTGAATGTGAGTGTGTGTGAGTGTGAGTGTGTGAGTGTGAATGTGAGTGTGTGTGTGAGTGTGAGTGTGAGTGTGTGTGTGTGAGTGTGTGTGTGAGTGTGTGTGTGTGAGTGTGAGTGTGTGTGTGTGTGTGAGTGTGTGTGTGAGTGTGAGTGTGTGTGTGAATGTGAGTGTGTGTGTGAGTGTGTGTGTGAATGTGAGTGTGAATGTGAGTGTGTGTATGAGTGTGAGTGTGAATGTGTGTGTGTGTGTGTGTGTGTGTGTGTGTTATAAGTGGCGGTTCAGTGCTGGAATGGGTTATTTTGAATGTAATGACGAGTGCTTGTTATGGCTGTTATAAGTTGGGGTGTAAAGTAACGAATTAAAAATACTCGTTACTGTAATTCACTACTTTTCCCCAAGAATTTTATTTGTTTAAGTAGTTTAAAAATGGTTTACTTTTACTTGAGTTCATTTTAAGTGCTGTAACTGTACTTTTACTGCACCATCTGTGTTCAGTACTTCCCTGTCCTTTTTAATGTTATCTATCACCATGATTGGCTAGAGAGAGTCTCGTGACTCCCGTCAAATCAAATCAAACACTTGAACGGCAGCTGCAGATTTGGCGTCATCTGTTATGGATGCCTCAAGCACAGTTCAACACCTGGAAGGGATTTTCGCAGTGAAGAAGGCTAATTGCTTGATCGTGTCATGTGAGTTTAACTTGCTCAAGCCAGATATCGGCATTAATCCTGCCTCTAATTTGAAGAAACATATCGAGGTAAATTTCATATTTCTTCTCACTAGATTCTGCGTCTATAATGTAGCCTGTAATTGAACTCTCTATCACTGAGATTATTGGGCTGCTGTGAGAGATTAATGCAATGTTATCAATAGGGCTGGGCAATAAAATGATCTAGACGTTTATTGGAAAAAAGAGAGATGTCCTCGATATCGATGATATACGTTTGAGTAATTTTCTATACTTGGCATATATTCTCCATCTAGAACAGGGGTGTTCATTACATCAATCGTGATAGCAAGAGCACTACTGGTTGGTTGATCTAGATGAAATATAAAAGATTGACTCTTTATTTCCTGACTTGATTGACAGGCGGCTAATGTTTGAGCGCTAAATTATCTAATACACTTTATAATTCCACCAATGCCCGTCTTGATGTGACTATATCATATAAAGGAAACGAGAAAACCTCTAACAACATTCGGCCAAATAACCTGAGTAGCTGTAAAAGTATTAATGTCATAGAATCAATTTAATAATATATTTTTTTAATAATATTATTATTTTTTTTAATAATACTGACCCCTGATGTAGAGATTGTGTCAATTGCTATAATAAATTAATAAATCAATGTATAATTATGATTAGCCTTTATAAAGATCAACATTTGCAGAGCTTCAATACTTCAGCAGAATATTCCACCATCACAAACTTGAGAAACTTGTGCATGAGAATGAGAACACGACTATTTCTGGGCTTAAAAGATACAAGAACTAAATCAATGTGGAACATTGTATCTCAAAAGGAGGAAACTGTGCCCCCCATGTGCTACTTAAAGGAACAGTTCACTCAAAAATGAAAATTCTCTCATCATTTATTCACCCTCATGTCATCCCAAATGTGTGTGACTTTCTTTCTTCAGAACACAAATTAAGATTTTCAGAAGAATATTTCAGCTCTGTATGTCCATACAATACAAGTTAACCCTGCTCCAAAAAGCACATAAAGGCAGCATAAAAGTAGCCTAATCCGTGTGAATCCAGTGGTTTAATCCATGACTTCTGAAGTGAAATGACAGGTGTGGGTGATAAACAGATCAATAGTCCATTTATGCTAGAAATGTTTCTCCCTGCCAAGTAGACTTTGATATGCATGAAAAACGTGAATCACCAAAAACAAAAGAAGAAGTGAAAGAGAAACTGAGCAGGGAGGAGAATTTAGAGCAAAAATGGACTATTGATCTGTTTATCAACCACACCTGTCATATCACTTCTGAAGTCATGAATTTAACCTCTGGAGTCACATGGATTAGGCTACTTTTATGCTGATTATGTGATTTTTGGAGCTTCCAAATTTTGGCATTCACTTGCATGTTTTATGCGCAACAAAAACTCTCTCAGTTGGCATTAAGGGACATTTAGGCATTACACTTAAACTGATTTCAATGTAATTGTTTCATACATTATGATATTAAAAATAACTTTTATCTTTTCATTTCTGTAATCATGTTGCCCTTTTATTTATTTTTTGGAATCAGATTCATGTAGTGTTTACAGTATCATAGTTAAGTTTTGTATTTTAAAAGTTGTCAGTCACAAACACCTATAAAATACCTATATATTTAATATTTCGGGCAAACAGCCATTAAAGGGAATGCAAATTACAGTATGTGTGCTACATTTTTAAATTGCAGCATACGGTGTTTATTATAAAGGGGCACGGCTTTCACAACTCAGTACTTAAAGCTCACTACTCATGAGTACTTTTAAATGAGCTACTCTTTTACTCTTACTTGAGTAGTTTTAAGTCAGGTACTTTTACTCTACTCAAACAAACATTTTTAAGAAGTAACAGTACTTTAACTTGAGTATTATTTTTCAGTACACTTTCCACCCCTGGTTAAAAGTGGCAATGGTGGCAATGTTCTCTCGTGCACACAGATGCACGCTAAAGTTGCACCGCTGTTCCGCAGCTCACGCTAGTCAAGTACATTTTATTTGTATAGCGCCTTTCACAACACACATCGTTTCAAAGCAGCTTTACAGAGGATCAGACATTAACAGACGATAAAACTATAATGCCTATAATGTCTATGAATCATCATTGTGTAATTTGCTTAAATATGATTGTTAATTGTGTTTAAAATAAGTAATTAAATAATAATTGTATTAATAACCCCAGTGAGCAGCTGAAGGCGACTGTGGGAACACAAAACTCCATAAGATGTTGATTAATGGAGAAAAATAACCTTGGGAGAAACCAGACTCACTGTGGGGGCCAGTTCCCCTCAGACTAACCCCACCCTAACCCTAAACCAGACTCAATGTGGGGGCCGGTTCCCCTCTGACTAACCCCACCCTAACCCTAAACCAGACACACTGTGGGGGCCAGTTCCCCTCTGACTAACCCCACCCTAACCCTAAACCAGACTCACTGTGGGGGCCAGTTCCCCTCTGACTAACCCCACCCTAACCCTAAACCAGACTCACTGTGGGGGCCAGTTCCCCTCTGACTAACCCCACCCTGACCCTAAACCAGACTCACTGTGGGGGCCAGTTCCCCTCTGACCAACCCCACCCTGACCCTAAACCAGACTCACTGTGGGGGCCAGTTCCCCTCTGACCAACCCCACCCTGACCCTAAACCAGACTCGGTGTGGGGGCCAGTTCCCCTCTGACTAACCCCACCCTAACCCTAAACCAGACTCACTGTGGGGGCCAGTTCCCCTCTGACTAACCCCACCCTAACCCTAAACCAGACTCACCTCGGGGGCCAGTTCCCCTCTGACTAACCCCACCCTAACCCTAAACCAGACTCACCTCGGGGGCCAGTTCCCCTCTGACTAACCCCACCCTAACCCTAAACCAGACTCACTGTGGGGGCCAGTTCCCCTCTGACTAACCCCACCCTAACCCTAAACCAGACTCACTGTGGGGGCCAGTTCCCCTCTGACTAACCCCACCCTAACCCTAAACCAGACTCACCTTGGAGGCCAGTTCCCCTCTGACTAACCCCACCCTAACCCTAAATCAGACTCAGTGTGGGGGCCAGTTCCCCTCTGACTAACCCCACCCTAAACCTAAACCAGACTCACTGTGGGGGCCAGTTCCCCTCTGACTAACCCCACCCTAACCCTAAACCAGACTCACTGTGGGGGCCAGTTCCCCTCTGACTAACCCCACCCTAACCCTAAACCAGACTCACTGTGGAGGCCAGTTCCCCTCTGACTAACCCCACCCTAACCCTAAACCGGACTCGCTGTGGGGCCAGTTCCCCTCTGATTAACCCCACCCTAACCCTAAACCGGACTCGCTGTGGGGGACAGTTCCCCTCTGACCAACCCCACCCTAACCCTAAACCAGACTCACTGTGGGGGCCAGTTCCCCTCAGACTAACCCCACCCTAAACCAGACTCACCTCGGGGGCCAGTTCCCCTCTGACTAACCCCACCCTAACCCTAAACCGGACTCGCTGTGGGGGGCAGTTCCCCTCTGACTAACCCCACCCTAACCCTAAACCAGACTCACCTCGGGGGCCAGTTCCCCTCTGACTAACCCCACCCTAACCCTAAACCAGACTCACCTCGGGGGCCAGTTCCCCTCTGACTAACCCCACCCTAAACCGGACTCGCTGTGGGGGCCAGTTCCCCTCTGACCAACCCCACCCTGACCCAACTAAAGCAGCCTAATTGTGGGTCGGAGGATAAATTAGGTGTATGTCTGGCTAAATAGACGAGTCTTTAGTCTAGACTTAAACTGAGGGAGTGTGTCTGAGTCCCGAACAGTGTTTGGGAGATTATTCCATAGTTTAGGAGCCAAATATGAAAAGGATCTTCCTCCTTTTGTGGATTTTGATATTCTAGGAACTATTAACAGGCCAGAATTCTGCAATCGTAATGAACGTGATGAATATAGTGTGGTAGAAGATCACTTAAGTACTGCGGAGACATTCAAAGCTTTGTATGTAGTTACAGAATTTTATAATTAATATGTAATTTAACAGGTAACAATGTAACGATGATAAAATGGGGCTAATAAGATCATATTTCTTGGTTCTCGTCAGCACTCCGGCTGCTGCATTTTGAACCAATTGAAGTTTATTTATTGATCTTGCTGGACATCCTCCCAGTAATGCATTACAATAATCTAGTCTTGAGGTCATGAATGCATTAATTAGTTTTTCGGCATCAGCAACAGAGAGCATGTGCCGTAATTTAGCAATATTTCTGAGGTGGAAGAATGCTGTTCTACAAACATTGGTAATTTGATTTTCAAAGGACAGATTGGTATCAAATATAACACCTAATTATTCGCTGTTGAAGATGATGTAACAGTACATCCATCCACAGTCAAATTATATTTTAGTGGCTTATTTTTAGAGTTTCTTGGTCCAATAATTAGTACCTCTGTTTTGTCAGAATTGAGTAGAAGGAAATTTCTGGCCATCCAATCTTTTATTTAATTGATACACTCTGCTAATTTGGAGAATTGTAAAGAAATATAAAGTTGGGTATCATCATAACAGTGGAAACTTATTCCACAATTCCTGATAATATCTCCCAGGGGAAGCATATACATGGAGAAAAGCAGAGGCCCTAAAACTGATCCCTGTGGCACTCCATATTTTACTTTTGTTTGGTTTGACAATTCCTCATTTACACACACAAAGTGGTAATGTTCTGATAAACAGGACCTAAACCAAGCTAATGCAAGTCCACTAAAGTCAACATAATGTCGAGATCTATCGTGTCGAATGCAGCACTAAGATCTAAAAGCACTAGAAGAGAAATGCAGCCGTGATCAGATGATAAGAGTCATTTGTAACTCTGATAAGTGCAGTCTCTGTACTGTGATGAGGCCTAAATCCTGAATGAAATTCTTCATATTTACTATTTCTCAGTAGAAATGAACATAATTGGGAGGATACTACCTTTTCTAGTATTTCTGACATAAACAGGAGATTTGAAATCGGTCTATAATTCGCCAGTTCTCCAGGATCAAGTTGTGGCTTCTTAATAAGCGGTTTGATAACTGCCATTTTACAGTCTCTTGGGACATGTCCTAAGCATAGCGAGGAGTTAATAATATTAAGAAGAGGTTCTGAGATTACAGGAGATACCTCTTTTAAGAGCTTAGTTGGTATAGGATCTAACATACATGTTGTTGCTTTTGATGTTTCGATAAGTTTTGTTAGCTCTTCATGACCTATGACAGAGAAGGAATGAAGTTGCACATGAGGAAAATTATTAGACACTGTTTTTTGAGGTGCTGTGACAGATTGTGGCAGGGCGGAGGGCGATACACACCCGGTCCCGTATCAGGCTAATCAAGCCTCCGAGAGGGATAAAGGCTGATGGCAGACGGTGGTGCGTCATGTCCGTCATGTGTGTGTTTGTCCTTTGTTTTAATTTTATCATTAAAATATTATTTACATTGTCAAGCCTGTTCTCGCCTCCTCCTTGCCCTTGAACTATGTTACACAGATGATTGCATAATTCCAATTTTGTTTCTGATGATGTCAATTTTATCTGTAAAGAAATTCATGAAGTCATTACTCTTGTAGTGGTGTAGATTGAGTAACATTAGCTGATCGCACATACAAGAGACGAGGTAATGATGATGTCATCGCTCTGCTGCAGAATTTCTATATTATCAACATCAACTCCATATGACAGAATTAATTCTAGCGTATGATTATGGCGATGAGTTGCTCCTGTTACATTTTGTCTGACTCCAAGAGAGTTGAGAATATCGATGAATGCTAATCCCAATGTGTCACTTTAATTATCTATGTGAATGCTGAAGTCACCAACAATTAAAGCTCTATCTACAGTAACTACAAGATCTGATAAAAAATTAGCAAATTCATCAAGGAAATCAGAATACGGTCCAGGTGATCTATATACTGTAGCAAGGGTAAAAGACGACAGTGGTTTTTATTAATTTATATCTGACGGTGTCACATTAAGCATTATTAGTTCAAAAGACTTACATTTATATCCTGTCCTCTGAGTAACCCCAAAAACGTCACTGTAAATTGTAGCAACACCTCCTCCTCGACCCTTCAGACGAGGCTCACGTTTATAACAATAACCTGCGGGAGTAGATTCATTTAAACTAATATATTCATCCGGTTTAAGCCAGATTTCAGTCAAACAGAGCACATTGTTCAATTAAATCACAAATCAAAATGCAAACAAATGTGTCCTGATAAATGATATACATCCACTGATGTATATCTGTATTCTTGGTTTATCTGTTTTTATTTGTATTTTTTTTATTTTTATTTTTTTAATTATATTTTGAGACCGTCAATCCACGCATCTTATCACGTGACTCGTTGTGCATGACACCGCGGAGACTCACAGCATGTGGAGACTCATGCTACTCTCCACGATCCACACACAACTCACCACACGCCCCATTGAGAGAACCACTAATCACCACCACGAGGAGGTTACCCCATGTGACTCTACCCTCCCTAGCAACCGAGACAATTTGGTTACCCCATGTGACTCTACCCTCCCTAGCAACCGGGACAATTTGGTTACCCCATGTGACTCTACCCTCCCTAGCAACCGGGACAATTTGGTTACCCCATGTGACTCTACCTTCCCTAGCAACCGGGCCAATTTGGTTACTCCATGTGACTCTACCCTCCCTAGCAACCGGGCCAATTTGGTTACCCCATGTGACTCTACCCTCCCAAGCAACCAGGCCAATTTGGTTGCTAAGGAGACCTGGCTGGAGTCACTCAGCACGCCCTGGATTCTGACAAGGAGTTGGCAGGAAGTGACATGATTTTGGTAGGAAAACAACGGAACAAACATCAGTAAGTATTAGCAAAGGATCTGGTGAATTCTGTGATGTTTTGTGCTATTACTTGGTTTGTCTCACTTTAAAACATTCCATCCTGTTTAATAAAATGACAGAAATCAGAATGAAAATATCAAGCTTCAGAAGATTGTTAAAACAACCATCCCTCACTGAAATAACCACTTTAGCTCTTTGTTCATTATTGTCTTGCCATAAAGTTTCTGAAAATGTGCCTTTTATTGATACAGACCTTGATTATCTGACACAGATATGATCTAAAATGAAGTGTGATGTGCATGTCTCAAATGCTGTTGGATCTTTTCTCAGAACTAACTTTTCTGAGAGATTTTTCTCAATGACTTTGAATCAACAGGTGTGTTGGTGATTTTTAGTGTTTGTATGAAGTTCAGCTCAAACACAATGTACACACTGACAAACACAAAGTATCTTTACACACTATATATATAGCTTAATCGTTTCAAACCTAACAAACTGTTATTAGTTGCTATTGTATTTAGTAATTAAAGGCTTATGATGGTAACTGAAAGGTTGTAGATTCGGACCCTCACTGTCACCATGATCATACACACATTTTACCATGTTTAAGTCCCTTCCACAGATTCTGTCCAATAAAATTAGCTCAGAAAATGTGGGAAAAGTCACAGATTCAGCTGGAGCCTGTTAATAACTAGAGAAGGCTGTTTAATTGAAAATATGTTCAAGGAAACACTTCAGCAGCTGATCAGATGTGTATTTGTGTCATTCTTCTTCATCAAACTTTCACTTCCTCCCTGTTGTTGCTTGAACATCATGATCTATATCAGACGAGTTTGACGAGTTTCTGTGAAATCTGATGTGCTTTCTGAAGTGAATCAAAAGGACGATTCGAGCAAGTTTTACTCTGCACAAGCACTATCTAATGGATGATCATGATGATGATTTTAGGACAGGAGGAAAATATAGATTATTCACTATAAAAACTTTCATCTTTCATGTCTTCTGAGATTTAATAAATGTAAAGCACTTTTAAATATCCATACATTTCCATTTTAAAGAGGACATGAGTCTGTCAACTGTAAAACACACATTTATTAAATATAACTGACTTTATTCATTAGCATTACTTGGATGAAGATCACTTCTCTTTTAAAAAACATTTCATGCAGAAATCTGGATAATTCCAAAGGATACTTGTTTTGTCTCACAGCTGCATTTTCAAAACAAAACTCTAAAACTGAATATGATACTTGTTATTTAGAAGTGTGAGTGTGTTTAGAGGACTGCAGGACTATATAACCATATTAGTACTAGTGAAATGCATGGACAAGACTCCATTAGAAAATCTGACAGAACAAACAAATCTGAACACTTGGAAAGCAGAAACGTCTCCTGAATGTGTGAAATTAAACAGGATTGGTGTAGTTGACGGGGAATAGTCCGGTTCTCCCGCGCAGAATTCCTCTCCACCAGGAATGATCCGACTGATCTAAAACCTCAATTATATCTCCAGCGTGAAAGTTTAACTCGTCTGCATCTTCTGCAGTGAAGTCGTACACAGCTCGAACCTGCAGTGCAGACGGCTGCACACACAAACACAGATAAATAGGGGATAATGTTCATTCATCCATTCATGTAAAATAAACCCTGACAGGTTGAGCGGGACAGTCTGCACATTATCACACTTATTACATGACTACATGATCAATACAGAAATTAATTGTACAGCAATGGAGGAAATCAGTCAATTATACAGTTTAGAGCTCATTATACAAACATTTGACCAGAGAATGTTACCATGAAACCATTAATTAAAATCTATAGATGTTTAGAGATTCACCTGACTTTTTTATTTTTTGTGCATTTAATTTTACATATAATGTGAGTTTGTGTGTGTGTGCATGTGTGTGTGTGGTTCGTGGTCATTTCATAGCCTCTCCCTCACCACGACTCCTACCATGCCTCGTTGCGGCAACCCACGGAAACTGGGGTTTTGCGATACCAGGCTGAATTAGTAGGGCATCTCGGAGCTGCAGTGGTCCCCAGATGTGTCTCACCAACCACTGACCCACTGCCACGTGGGTAAGCCAGGGATGGCGAGATGGCTAGGGGAGTAAACCCTAATTACAAATCTGCAGTTGGGGAAATGCATAGGCGGTATCCAATAGACCGAATCTTTCGGTGGTCCTCTGCAGCTGTGGCCAGATGAAGGTCATTATGAGTCTCTCATGCCGCTGTAATCGGTCTGGTGAAGCGAAGATGGTGGGAGTGTGGACTGCACACCCAAACCCCTACCTAAATCACCTCCTTACGTAAGCTTCTTGCTTTAACCCCCCACCCCCTGAGTCCTGCGGCAATGTGGAATGGTGAGCCGAGGATGAGGCTGGGAGTACCTAGCCAAACCATGCACACAGGCTGTAATGGAGTGATGGATGTTGAGATGTGGGATAGAGCAGCGTGTCTCTTCGGCAGCTTCCGATGAAGATATACCTATATGAACATCGCTGCATGGAATGTCCAATCTCTTCTACAACACTACAACATTGACATTCCCACACTCTGTGGGCTCCCTGACTTAAGTTGGTGCAGGATACACCTTCTTCTGTAAAGGAGTGCCTGAGGGTACACAACGTCTCCATGGAGAGGGCTTTGTCATAAAAACACACCTGTTACAACACATTCCTGAGTATTCGACTGGCATTAATGAGAGATTGACATGGCATATTCCCCTAACCAAGGGCCATTTCGCCATCTTCATTAGTGCCTATGCACCAACCCTTGATGCGGAGCAAAATGTTAAAGAGATATTTTACAGGTCTCTTGACTCCATCATACAGAAAACCTCAGCTGCAGATAAGCTTATCCTCATGGGAGAATATAATGCTAGTGTCGGGACTGAACATCATATCTGGAGCAAAGTCCTTGGCCAGCATGGAGTGGGGAATGCGAATAGCAATGGCCTCAGGCTCATCTCTCTGTGCTCTGAACACCAGCTGGTAATTACTCACACCATTTTCCAGATGAAGAAAAAGGTGAAAACAAACTGGCAGCATCCCCGTTCAAAACATTGGCACCTACTGGACTGCTTCATCATCCTCTAAAAAGACTTTCATGATGCACGCATTACCCATATCATGCGTGGAGTAGAGTGTGGAACAGACCACCTTATGGGTAAATGTAAGCTCTGCATAGAGATCCAACCTTGCCATCACAGAAAACGCTCAAACAAATGGTTTAACTGCCTTAGCTTAAAAAATCCCTCCATTAGGGACAATTTAAGATGTCTTTTTGCAAACATACTTGATCAAGTCCCTGAGAACTCAACCGACTGATCAACCCTGAGCACAATCATCCATAGTGCAGCCTAGAAGGTCCTTGGCCATTCTAAGAAACATTACCAGGACTCGTTTGATAATAACTGTCCCATCATTCAATCACTTTTAAAAATGAGTCACAAAGCTTATAAAGCTTTTCTATCCAATCCAGACAGCTGCGTTTGCTGAGGCAAGAGCTGTCACCCAGCTGGAGATGGAGGACAACTGGTGGATGAACAAAACAAGTGAAGTACAAGGCCTAGCGGATTGCAACAACATGCAGGGTTTTTATGATGCCGTCAAAACTTTGTATCGTCCCAAGAAACATGCAAACGCTCCAATTCACTCGGTGGATGGGAACACCCTCTTTAAAGATCAACGTCAGATCTTGGATTGATTAAAACATTTTAAGAACCTGTTGAACCAATCCAACACGGCTGACTTGGGAAAACTCCAAACTTCTGAAAATTCATCATCTTGATTCCCGGCCATAGTTCTCTGAAGTTATTCACGCCATTCAAACCTTGATGCACAACAAGAGTGGAGGACCTGATGGGATTCCAATAGAGATTATAAAGAATGGAGGCTACCTGTCACTCACTGACTGCACCTTCTGATCACAAATATCTGGCAGTCAGAGACTCTTCCTCAAGAGTGGAAGGACTCCAACATTGTGATCATTTTAAGCAGTTTGTGGGAGCAGTCAGGGAATCTCCCTTCTCTCTGTTTCGGGAAAGAGCAAAAGTCATGCTCAACAGATTAGTGACTCAAATCTCGGAACACTCTTTGCCAGAATCACCGTGTGGTTTTTAGGAAAGGCAGGTGCACCACTGACATGATCTTTGTCATAAGGCAATTAAAGAATAAGAGCAGAGAACATCGTTGAGAGCTTTACATGAACTTTATCAATCTCTCAAAGGCATTTGACACTGTAAGCTGTGAGATGCTCTGGAGATATCTTTCAAAACTTGGAGTACCACCCAAGTTTCTCTCCATGGTTGACCGATTTATCTATCTTGGCTCCACACTCTCCTCAGATTGCTCCCTTCCCCATGAAATAAAGGCCTTTACTTCACATCAACAAAGCCTCTACAGCCTTTAGACGACTGCGTGTGCAGGACTTTGAAAACAAACACCTGAGAATATCCACCAATGTAGCTGTTTATATTGCAGTGTGTGTTTCCACCCTCCTCTATTGGGCAGAGACATGGACACAATACAGGCAGGACATCATGCATCATGATCCCTCTGTATGTAAGTAATGCAGGCCAGACATCATCTCCGTTGGCTCAGGCATGTCATACGCATGCCAGAAAACCGGTTACTATGGCAAGTTCTTTATGTCCAAATCCCTGCATCAAAACATGCTGCTGGTGGGCAGAAGATGCACTTTAAGGACTGCAGAAAAAACATCTTGATATGCTGTGGTATTGATCCTCTTCGTGTGCCAGAGGGACTAAAGAATTGCATCAGGTTGTACAACAGCGGAACAATGAAAGATGCGCTCAACGTAATAGATGGGCTGCTGGCACAGACTCCGCATCTGGCCTCTCCTGCACCACCTGTAACAGAGTGTGTGGCTCACGGATCAGCCTCCACAGCCACATGAAGTGGCATCAGAATCAACATCGCTGACACTCTCCCCTGTAACCTACCCATTACCTGAAGCAAGCATCATCATTGGATACGATGGACAGCTAAGTGTGTGTGCTTGTGTGTGTGTGCTTGTGTGTGTGTGTGTGTGTGTGTGTGTGTGTTGCACCTTTGGGGGTGGTAAGGGGTCAGGTGGACGAGCTAAGAGAGGTGCTGGTGTCCTGTAATTATTGTGTCTCTCCTGCAGGAATAAAAATGTGTTTTCTAATCAAAGCTCATTAGGTAAATTAAATCAGATGAACACATGAATAACAGCAGCTTTACCTGAGAGACGACCGGTGGTTTCAGAGGTGTCCGGTGCCACGAATCTGATGTATTCTGAGAGACACAAACACACAATGACAATAAACAGTGTGAGTGATTGTTTTGAGAGAGAAACTTTGTTTCATAAACTACAAGTATGAGTTATAGTAATAGTGACGTTTGACTGAACTAGCACAATTACTCTTTCAGTTGCAAAATTTGTGATACTTCTGGCAAGAGACTAGGACACTGAGTGGTTGCTAGTGTGCTCTGAGTGGTTGCTAGGTGGCTGCTAAGCAGTTGCAATGGTGTTCAGGGTTGGTGCTGCAGAATTGCAGGGCAAATGCTGGGTTGTTGGAAAAAGTGTTTCCAAAGCATTTCTTAGTAGTTGTTAGGTTGTTGCTAAGGCATTGCTATGTGCTTGCTAAGGCATTACTATGTAGTTGCTAGGTTGTTGTTTAGTGTTGCTAAGGCATTACTAAATGGTTGCTAAGTTATTGTTAAGGCATTGCTATGTAGTTGCTAAGGAATTACTATGTGGTTGTTAGGTTGTTGTTCAGTGTTGCTAAGGCATTACTAATTGGTTGCTAAGTTATTGTTAAGGCATTGCTATGTAGTTGCAAATAGGTTGCTAGGTTGTTACTAAGGCATTGCTACGTGATTGCTAGTTTGTTGTTCGGCATTGCTAAGAGGTTGCTACGTTATTGTTAAGGCATTGCTATGTAGTTGCAAAGAGGTTGCTAGGTTGTTACTTATGCATTGTTAAGTGGTTGCTAGGTTGTTGCTAAGGCATTGCTACGTGGTTGCTAGGTTGTTGTTCGGCATTGCTAAGGCATTGCTAAGACGTTGCTACATTATTGTTAAGGCATTGCTATGTAGTTGCAAAGAGGTTGCTAGGTTGTTGCTAAGGCATTGCTACGTGGTTGCAAAGAGGTTGCTAGGTTGTTACTTATGCATTGTTAAGTGGTTGCTAGGTTGTTGCTAAGGCATTGCTACAGGGTTGCTAGGTTTGTTGTTCGGCATTGCTAAGAGGTTGCTACGTTATTGTTAAGGCATTGCTATGTAGTTGCAAAGAGGTTGCTAGATTGTTACTTATGCATTGTTAAGTGGTTGCTAGGTTGTTGCTAAGGCATTGCTACATGGTTGCTAGGTTGTTGTTCGGCATTGCTAAGGCTTTGCTAAGAGGTTGCTACTTTATTGTTAAGGCATTGCTATGTAGTTGCAAAGAGGTTGGTAGGTTGTTACTTATGTATTGTTAAATGGTTGCTAGGTTGTTCGAGTGAGAAATAACTGTGATGCTGAACTTTGTGAACACTATAAATGTAATGTGTCATAAATATTTTTGGTGTCAGTTTGTCTGGTCAGTGGTGATAGCTCTTCGATGATTCGACTCACTCGTTGTTCAGTGAGCAGAAACACACGACTCTGTTTGGAAATAGAATTGTGTGTGTAGAATTCCACCAATTTGTTGAGGGAGCTGAACTTCTCATTCCACAGGAAATATTGACCATGCTTATCTCGCATCACTTTAAAGTGCTGCACATCAATCTCATGTCTGAAACACACACAGACATACACAGTGTGAAACTTAGTCAAACAGAATCGAATCACAACTTTTATTCAATGGGTCTGTTCCAAAACCTAGTGAGCTGCCTCACTGTCTCCTGCCTAGAAGAGCAGCTGTCTTTAATAGCGGCATCCTTACTGAAATAATGCCTCATAAGAGAGCACTCGACTCAGTACAGGTGATGCGAGAGGAACAACACAATACTCTAATGAGCATAAATATGCACAGTACACAGACATGTTAGGTAAAATCATCTGTTTTCTTTATGAAACAGTTTTGTATCTATACAGTTTTTAAGTATTAAAGGTGCACTCACTCATTTTGTCCTCATTAAAAAAGTTTAACTAAAGACATGAAAACCTTATAAAAGCTGTTTTATTCTGAAGAGATCACATGACCAGCCGAATACTGCTCACTTAATCTCAGTAACCTCGAGGGATATTCTGAGACATTTTCATTTGGAAAGACTGGATCAGATTCATAAATAAATGTAATATTTCTCTTTTTAAATATTACTTGTAAAAGCCAAATTGATTTAAATATTTTCAGTCATCTTTTTTCCAGTACAAAAAGTGTGTGTGTGTGTGTGAGTGTGAGTGTGAGTGTGTGTGTGTGAGTGCGAGTGCGTGTGTGTGTGTGTGTGTGTGTGTGTATGTGTGTGTGTGTGTGTGAATGTGTGTGTATGTGTGTGTGTGTGTGTGTGTGTGTGTGTGTGTGTGTGTGTGTGTGTATGTGTGTGTGTGTGTGTGTGTGTGTATGTGTATGTGTATGTGTGTGTGTGGGTGTGTGTGTGTGTGTGTGTGTGTATGTGTGTGTGTGTGTGTGTGTATGTGTGTGTGTTGGACCTGACTGAAATGGAGAATTCTCCAGGTGAACTCTGGGAGCCGCGGATGAGGAATGATCCGATTGGCTGACACATGAGTTGATCCTGAGCGGACTGACGGCTCGTGTTCTCCTGATACCAGCTGAAGACAGACAGCAGTAATTTAGACTTGTGTCAGACAGCACAGCCACACTAACAGTCTGATGGAAACACTCGATATAATAATTGTCTTGTTTGATTGAACTTCCATAATTAAAAGCACACTGGACTTTTAATCAGTGTGTTCTGGGTTAATACAACGAGCGCTTCTGAGGATTAAATAATCACTGGATTTGCAAAAGGCCTTCTGAAGCGTCAGCCAATGGGTAGCAGGCAATTTACATATACACAAAGCCTGTGTTTGCCATGACGGGTCTGACTTTACACCGAAGTGATGTTCACTCACAGCTTCACTAATGATGTCTTTTAGAGAACACAAGAAATGACCAACTGTATGAAGAGATATTGAATGTCTCATTATTTTCCCTCAGCTTTGAGGCATCCAGACACCGCGGTTCTGGAACTCATTGTAAATTCACCACAAATATTCTAAGACCTTAAAGTAATAATTGTGTATGTGCATTACACCTCCTCTCCCCTACATGAGAGATACACTACTTCTGATTTTACTCGGGTGTGTTGGTGGATTTGACAGAAGAAGAGTATTCAATAATCGTTCCATTCGCGTGTGAGACGTCTGCGTCAGTACCTGGGGAAGTGGATGTTGATGTAATTCTGTGGCACGAATCCTTCCATTCCGTTTATTTCTGCCTTAAACCAGTTGTCATTGGTGGCTAAAATCTACAGAAGAGCAAACACGCCTCAAGACAAGAACAGAAATGACTTACAGGCTCCAAATAGAATGAAAATGCATTTGTGTGAAAATAACTTGTTGCAAATGTGACATTCAAGAAGTTACGCAAGTTGATCATATCAGTGTACATGTGATACATGCAGAATGACAGATAGGTGTGTGGTGGTGTTATCGTGTGACACGTCCACTGACCTTGACAACATCTCCCTTCCGGAAGCTCAACTCATCCTCCGCTGTGGCTGTGAAGTCATATTTCCCCGTCGCCTCCATGATGGAGACAGTTCTGAGACTAGAGAAACAGAGAAGAAGTTAACAGGAACGTTCTCGAGACCGTTTTACTTCAGTAACACGACGTGTTTCAGAGTGCTTTTATCTACAGTAATTGTAGTTTAACATATACGGTAAAAAAAACATAATATATTTAACAAAATAATACATGCGACTTTACTGTAAATGATTGTAAATAATCACTTTTTTTATTGTAAAAAGTATGATTTTGCAGTATAATTAGCAGTAAAAATATGTATTATGTTTAACAAGAGAATACATGTACATTTTACTGTAAACTGTTGCTAAAATACAGAGAAAAGCAATAATCGTGTGTTCCCAGAAGTCTCTGCGTGACCCATCACATCTCATCATATTTTAGGTTTTAACATCAGTTATGCACATCTGTGTTATACAGTCATTTATGTAGTTTACTTGATATCATTATTTAAGTGTCATGTGCAGTTTTGGGTGTAATTTGATTACAAAGTAATTAGTTACTGTAATCTATTTACCTTTGGGCAAAAAAGTTAAACATATTACATCCTAAATACTTGCAATCAGATTACTTGGATCACAAATATTTAAAAAAATATATGATTTTATGCGCAGTACCATTAAAATGTAAATTCATGTTTATATGTACACCTGTTTACATTTCTGTGACAGCTGAACGTGTGCAACAATAAAAATCAACATTATTTTGAATTTGTAGAGTGGAAATACAAGTGTTTTAGAAAGTAGCATAAAGGTATTAGTAATGTGATTACTTTCCAATTAAGTAATCAGTAAAGTAATCAGATTATAATTGTAGATAGGTAGTTTTGTGTCATAAGTCATTTTGTGGCCTTTTAGTTAATACGGTAATTAACCATTCATTTTAAAGTGAAATACGGGCTTTTATATCAGGTTTAGATCATTTAATAATATAAACGGTAGTAAACAAGCATCATGATTACATAGTAATCTAAAGCATGAAACACAGACACCGTAAATTTCGGGCAACCAAAGTGTGGCAGGGCGGAGGGCGGGGCCGGGTCGTGATGATACACACCCGGTCCCATATCAGGCTAATCAAGCCTCCGAGAGGGATAAAGGCCGACGGCAGACGCTGGTGTGACAAGAGAGAGATCGTTTACGGACATGTCCGTCATGTGTGTGTTTGCCCTTTGTTTTAAGTTTATTATTAAAACCTTATTTATAATGTCAAGCCGGTTCTCGCCTCCTCCTTTCCCTTAACCCCCTTTACACAAAGCTGACGGTATTTTACCGTAAATTAAAAAAAAAAATTACAATGTAGCGTGCACAAATTAATCATGCAGAATAAGACCAGGAACATGTATTAAGAAAGTACCAGGGATGTGGACTCGAGTCACATGACATGGACTTGACTTGGACTCGAGTCACATGACATGGACTTGCCTTGGACTCGAGTCACATGACATGGACTTGACTTGGACTCGAGTCACATGACATGGACTTGCCTTGGACTCGAGTCACATGACATGGACTTGCCTTGGACTCGAGTCACATGACATGGACTTGCCTTGGACTCGAGTCACATGACATGGACTTGACTTGGACTCGAGTCACATGACATGGACTTGACTTGGACTCGAGTCACATGACATGGACTTGACTTGGACTCGAGTCACATGACATGGACTTGACTTGGACTCGAGTCACATGACATGGACTTGACTTGGACTCGAGTCACATGACATGGACTTGACTTGGACTCGAGTCACATGACATGGACTTGACTTGGACTCGAGTCACATGACATGGACGACTTGGACTCGAGTCACATGACATGGACTTGACTTGGACTCGAGTCACATGACTTGGAAAGACTTTATACCTTCTAAAATTAAAGATCAGAGTAGTGCATTTAAAAATGTGCAGCAAATCAATGATTGATTTCCCCAATAATCAGTTGATTTTCAAATGTGCATTTCAACACTCCACAACCAATCAGACAACCAACCAATCAACTTCCACGAGAGTAGGACCAAGTTTGAAAATGGCACAGTTAAGGATGATACCAAAGGTGATTTTGTTTGGACACGTATAATAAGAATACAATATGGAAGGCAACTAAGACCTCAGGATAACCACAGGATCTAAGACTGTAGATCCTGTGGTTCAAAAGTGACAGACACTTTGTCAACAATGCCCACTTTTGTGAAGCATGTGAAAACCCACAGACTGAGAAAAGTCCACACACTGTGCTTAAATGTGCTGATGCTGTGGAGGGTGTAATTACTTTAGTAATTTGGGCAAAGAGCACTAATGACCTGTTTAAAGTTGAGGACTTGAATGCAAAGACTTCAGACGTACTTGACTTGGTTCCACCTCTGGAAAGAACATTTTTGATTTCACGTTGAGTCCCAGATCACACTACAGACCCGTCAGTAATCAGCTGATAAACAATTAAAACAACTTAAATATCCACGAAGAACCTCAAACGGTTAATATAAATGTGAACTAACAAACAAATGCCATAATGAACTCTTCAGATGTTATTCAGTGTTGTATAAAACACCTAATCATCATACTTAACTTACAGTAATATTATTGAAATTAAAGTAAAAGTGGCTCATGTGAAATATACGAATGAACATTAACTGCACTTAAGGAAGTGTAATGTAAAGCAGCTACAGGACTGTGATCACTGAGTGTTTCTACCGTAATAACCGGGTTAATTATGGACTAACTCATGAGTATATCATCGGGTTTGACCCAGTAATCTTTGGATTCCCGCTGTGGACAGTAAACCGCTACAGCACATATGTGTGTTCTGCTCATCTGCTTCCGTGCAGCACAAACAGAGCTGCGATTCTGCACCGCTGCAGCTGCAGTTTTACATGCAGCGGTTTGCAGACGCGCAACATTTCAAGTCATTTCTGTGTCACACACACAGTGCCAAAACACTTTTGGACACGTTTTAAGTGTCTTTTTAAACCTCAAAACGAAAAGCTCTCATAAGTTTATATGATGTTGAGCATTCACACAGTAAACACATTTACATACTGTTGTACATGTTCCACTAACTAACACAATAGTTCACATTAAGCACTTTATAATGTCTGTTTATGTTCGTTTCTAAATATACTAATGCATGTTTCATATGATAACATCAACTAATGCATAATGAACAATAAACAGCAATATATTGATGAATTCACACGTAATGCATGAAGTAATAATAAAGATCAGAGTACTTACTGCTCATAAAATGTCCAGAACCAGAACGCTAGTTCACTTACGCCCGCAGATGACTAAAATGATATTTCGTGACATTTAGAGGAAGAGCTAAACTCAAACTTATCTCATTTTATACACGACTTGCTGATGCGTGTCTGAAAAAAGAGGAAACAGAAAATGGAAATCATCTTCCCCTCCCTCTACACACACACACACACACACACACACTTCCTGTGCACATGCACACACACAACTTCATTTTAAATTATCTTTGTTTACATTATACAATATACATCAGATCAATAATGATGACAAATATTGGACATGTTTTTCAGTCCATGTTTATGTTTTATAATCCATTTGAAGGCCATTTTTAGAACTGTTGCGTGACATTTAAATAAATCCTTTCAATGTAAAGAAATACATATGAATTGATATGGACTGATGTTATTTTACTCTGAATTTGAGCTCGTGTTCATGTTTAAATTGTGAGGCTGAAGTGACAATGACACGGTGTGGATTGGACGGCAGTTTGAGTGAACATCACACTTCTCTAATGACACGTGCACACACACAATACAATATTTTATTTGTACAAGTAAAGTACTCTTCAGTATTAGAGTACATTTGAATATTCAGGGGGTTTCGCCACAACTTGATGGCTAAAATATAAATATAGTTGCCTGAACGAGTGGTATTATTGTGTTCACCCAACAGACAAACGAGAGTTAGTTTGAGGACACAAACAATATCTTTAATCCG
>JAVLUX010000010.1:51013533-51026033 GCA_032164185.1 Moxostoma hubbsi
CCATCTTGTATTGCCAATTCTTCATTTGATTTATATAGTGATTTCCATTTATCCCAGAATTTATTTGAGTTGACTAATTCTTCAATTTCTTGAAGCTGGCTCTGTAAGAACTGTTCTTTTTTCCTTCTGAGTGTGTGTTTGTATTGTTTTAGTGCCTCACAGTAACGGAGGCGTAGGTCCTGATTATCTGGTTGTCTGTGTTTTTGGTTGGATAATTTTCGGAGGTTCGTCCTCAGAGTCTTACAGTCTGAATCAAACCATTTGTCTGTGTCTAATTTCTTTTTCTTAGGTTTGATTTTTGCCTGATTTACACCATCATTATTTTTAGTGTATTCCTGTATTTGGAAAGAAAGTAAGAGAGATTGTATCTCTGTAAGTGTAATTGCATTTGTGTAGTCATTGACACTGTTATCCGTCCATTTAAATGATTGTATTCTGCTCATTGTGTGTGCTGTTGTGGTTGTTGTGTTGTTGTTGTGTCTCTCTCTATCTCTTTCTCTCTCTCTCTATCTCTCTCACTCTCTCTCTATCTCTCTCTCTCTCTCTCTCTCTCTCTCTGTCCATCACTCTGGATAACATCGCTTACGTGATGTCGTGTTGATAAGTGGCACAGACACACGCTGATGCGGTTGAATTTTCCTGTCGTCATTCAGATCAGATCTGTAGTGTGAATACAGTTCTTCTGTTCACCGTGTAATAACCACTTCAGCTCAGATACTGTCTGTATCCCTATTTAACCTCAGAGGTCGTGACCTTCTGACCTTCTGAGTGATTAAAGACTAAATCTTTTCTTAATTTTGATGTTTACAGCTAGAAAGTAATCGCTTTATGCTATATTTAGACGTATTAAAAATGACAATATCCCATAAACAAACGTGCATTAAAGCACAATAGTAGTGCAGACAATAGTTGTTGATTATTGTGTGCAACAGCTGAAACTGGGCACACCCGCTGCGAGTGTTCTTCTGCAGGTCTGGTCGGTTTGGGTGCGGCTGCATCAGTGATTCACACGCATGGAGCGCGTTCAGTGAGAGCGATGAGGAGGTGTTCATCTGATCACACACACTTCACACTGACCTGAAGACACACACACACACACACACATGGATCCCTCTCATCAAGGTAAGACTTTACAATCTCTCTCTAATACTGACAGGATGATCATTACCACCTGCAGACGACTGTGATGTTATAGTCAGGATTATGACGTGTATAAAAGTAAAACTCTTGTCATGTGGGAACTAAATGCTTGTAAACTGGAGCCGTGAAAGGTTCAAACACAATCTGGATCAGATGAATTGAGCCGTTTTATAACTTCATGTGCTAAAATGACACTTTCTGTAATAGTGTGTTCATGCATGTGCAGATGAATGTGGTGTAACTGGACCGACCACATGTCTCGTAACTATGGAAACCAGTTTCTGCCACTGTTGATTTAATAATAATGACAAACTTTTACATAATTATACATTATTATTGCAATACACTTTTCAAAGCAACGGTGAAGAAGCATTGCCTCTGAATGATGATATATATATATATTTTTTTTTTTTTTTTTTTTTTTTTTAAATTAAAAGGATTTCTATATTTTATCCACTCAATAGTCTACAATTTAATAGCCATATAAACGTAGCGTAATTATAATAATAAAATATAGTGGGATATTCAGTGATATTGGCTGTGCAATATCGACTTTTGTGATTGGCCAATACCGGCAGACTGGAGCCAATGGAAATGCTTCTCCTTCGGTCATGTGATCCTTCGTCTTATTCCTCTGAGAACTTCAAAGCAGACCGCTTGAGGTAAATTATCTGGAATGATTTAATTGATTTACGATGCCCAGTATGTGAGAGTGTTATGTCTTAATGATCCGTTCTGAGCTCATGGTTAGCATAAAGGTGTTTGCTGGTGATGCCGAGTGTTTTTTATGCGTGTCATGTTATACTTTAATTATTTATTAACTGTTATGAGTTTATTTTGCACCGATTCACTGATAGTGTGAGGATGTATGACGTCACGAGTATGTACTAGTTGAGTGAAGTTGGATGTACATACATCTAATGAATGAGTGTTTAGTCATTGACAAAGCTTCAAAAAAGGTGTTTTGACTGTTTTTATGTCAGTCGGTACAACCAAATAGTGAGTAGGGGCGAAAAGAGCAGGAGAGACGGAAGAGAAAGCAGGCAGCAGCGTCATTGTCGCAGAATATTGAACATATGTTCAAAAAAACTGTTGTTATACATAACCTATAACATTTGATAGCTAACAGTCGTCAACCCCACCGGAGCAGAAGGTAGCTGAGGTTGTTCCTGTTGTACAGTGAATTTTCTATCTAAGATCTATAAACCACAAAATTATAAAAACACCAAAATATTTTTAATTTATGTTATAGGCTAGGCTAAACTGCTCTAATCATACATATAAATCATGTGGAACTAATATTTCTTTGTTATTAATATCAAAAAATATGTATATTTTTTTTTAAATGTACCTTGTTTGTCTTTCAAAAAGTATGAAGCCAACTGTTACTGGATAACAGGAACATATAACTATGGTGATTTTGTTTGTAGGGAAGTTATGGTTATCCATGCCAAATAATATACAAGTGTATTTCAGATAATGAGTTGGATTCACTTTACACTACATCACTGACCAATGCGTATACTGTATATTTACAGATGATTCACAACAGCTCAGCGAAGGTCAAATTAGTGCATAAAAGGTCACCAAAATGAAGTATTTGAACCTTATAATTAAATACAAAAGGAGGAAAAACTGCAAAAAGTTCCACTTTTTGAAAAAAGATCCCCCCCTTTCAATAGGCTGGCTACGGACCTGCATTATTATTACATTCTAATATTGAAAAACATATTCTCATAATAATGAGGAAATGTTCATAATAATAATAAAGTTTTAAGTGCACGTTTGGGAGGAGCTTATTCATCGAGTCCTGCCAATCAAATGAAGGATATATAAGCAGCAGTTTCCCTCACAGCGGTGACGATTGTTCCTGTAGTCAGGTGGTCTCTCTTATAGCTCAAGCCCCTCCCTTATCAGCAACACGCCAAATCTCCAGCAAGTAGCGCTGAGGATGTAATCTGTTGACAGTAATACGCCGCAGGACCTTATGAACCAGTGAACGTGTGTGATATACATTAGACAGTGCCAGAGAACTGAATAGACAATCTGTGCTTTGCTACATTTAATTTGCTCACAGACTGAAAATCACACGCGTGATCTCTTGATATCACTCACATGATAGATTCCAAGATGTGGCGCAGGTGGTACAGCGGGTCGGGCATTAATCGCAGGGTTGGCGGTTTGATTCCCGCCCCACATGACTCCACATGCCGAAGTGTCCTTGGGCAACACACTGAATGCCAAGTTGCTCCCAATGGCAGACTGACACCTTACATGCAGCTCTGCCATCGTGTGTGTGTGTGTGTGTGTGAATGAGATAATGTAACATTAAAATTAACAGTAATTCCAGTGTAAGTCATCAGTACAAAAGAAGCAGGTTTTTTTTTTTTTTGCCAAATTTTTAGATGCTTGTACCTGGACTTTAAAGGACTTTTTTGTTAATTTAGTTGTAAGACATCAGTCCACTTTTCATTCACACAGTAATATATTATAATAGTAATGTGGGTGAGTGTTTCTCAACACCTGTCGTATCACTCCTGAAGACATGGATTAAACCCCTGGAGTCTAATGGAGTGCTTTTATACTGCCTTTATGTGCTTTTTGGAGCTTCAAAATTCTGCACCCTGTTAACTTGGACCTACAGAGCTGAAATATCCTTCTAAATATCTTGGTGTAAACACAAATAAATATTGACAGTAGAATAGTATTTTTTTTAAAATCTATTTTAAATGACGTGCACTCATAAGATGACTCGAGTTATATTCTACACGCGGTGTGAAGCGGGATGCAAGATCACATGACCAGCCTAATATTACTGTCTTTATGTCAGTAATTACCTGTAATTGGACGCTTTCACTTGCCAATCATATATTCATCATGACTGAGATTAGATCATGTTTACAATGACATCAGTAACTGAGATTGTGTGTTTTATCGTGATGCAGCATCAGTGCCGCTAGGAGTCAACGCAACATAATCACAAATATTATTATTAACATACTCTACACAAGCACATGTATGCAAACATTCTAGCAACACAATCTCAATTTCGTGCATCGTTGTGTTCCAAACTTTGTCAGACTGCAATTTAAGAAGGGTCTGTCTGCATTCTATAAGACACGCCCACTATAAGACACTCCCACTACAAGACACGCCCCCTCCCAATAACCAGCAGAATCCATAGAAGCGGACATAAACGCTTCTATGGTGAGTTGCTTCATTTAAATCAGCTTCTGTCGTAGTGCCGCAGCAGTTTCTAGTGAATATTGTCAAGTAAGTTACTGTCAGTACATTAATAACAACGTATCTGAATAATTACACATCAGGTTTAAAGGTTCTGAAACTCTATCGCCCCCTTCAGCGCCGGGGTTTAATTCATGATTAATCACAGTCTGACCTCTTCATTGTATCACTCCAACACCAATGATGACAGCTCTTGTTGCCTAGCAACATTCTGTTTACTGTTAGGGAAATGTACTTAAAAAATATAACATTTTAAAGAACATTTGTGTTCTTAATATTTTGGTTATGTGAGTTTAGTCGTGGCTGAAGGGGTTATTCCGCTTCACGTTGTGCCTAACAACGCCCATCAGACGTGACGATATTCACAATATAGCACGGCCTCTTGTACTATTGCTTAAATGAAACGTCCAAGAAATGTAGCATGTTGAGAGCCACTAGCGTCACGTTGTCAGTGCTGCTGGATATGCAAACTGTCTTTATGTACAATCGGTTTTCCTCATTCAGCAAAACTATGATTGTGCACGTTAGTATCTCTGTAATAGTGTATAACTCTCTCTCTCTCTCTCTCTCTCTCAGGACGCAGCTCTCTGTCTGAGTTGTGCTTGGTTCTGGTGGGCAGCATCAGCTGTGGAAAGAGTCTGACAGCGGACACTCTGTTGGGTCAGAGTTCATCTGTGAGACCCTCCACCTCCTCTCGCGAGTGCCATGTGCGGCGCGGGCTGTCCACAGGCCGGATGCTGAGTGTGGTGGAGACCCCACGCTGGTACTGGCGTGGCAGGCAGCTGGAGGCGGATGTGCAGGTGGAGACACAGCGGGCACTCAGCTTCTGCGTGCCCGGACCGCCTGTCTTCCTCATCCTCATTCCCGTCGGGGAGTTCACGGAGATGGAGCAGCGCATCCCGGATGAGCTCGAGCGGATGTTCGGCCCGTCAGTGCTGGATCGCACTCTGGTGCTGCTCACCTGCGGAGATTACCTGATGGGCCGGACTCTACAGGAGTGCCTGAGGAAAGAGCCAGGGCTTCAGGAGGTGGTGCGCAGGTGCCACGGACACTGTCATGTGATCAATAACCGCAAGCCTGACGACAGACAGCAGGTCGACACACTACTGGAGAAGGTGAGACAGAAGGGGCGGAGCTACAGGGCCATAGATACAGTTGACAACGAGACACCGCCCACTTATTTAAAATGAGTTTAAACTTTCAAAACTAGTTTAACCTCTTAAACCCGGAGCAGTTCAGTCCCGGGCCGAGAGGGGGCGCTGGTCACGGAACTATACTATAATATAACTCAACCATCACCAGCTTGATCTGCACAAAATAGGTCTCTTATCTCTACAATGAATACATCTGATCGGACCAGCTCTCAAACACTGCTTTTATATTCGCTGATAAACTAGAACTGTTGCATTTTCAGAATTCACGATAGCATCAGTCATATTTAGAAGCAGTAAAAAGATCAAAAGATCACGCACACATGTGTCATGTATCTTTAGAAAGGTATTGATTAGTGGAATATAACCAGCAGATTTGATCAGTGAGTATTAGCGTGTGAAGTGTACATGTATGATAAACTGAGAAAACTGAACTATCATCACCTTTTGTTTTGTAACTTGATGATAAAACAAGCCCACACATGGTGTAGTATGATGCGTAGATCCTGAAATATTCCTCAAAGAGCGTCACAACAAGCTATAGTGGCTAATATCTAATGGCGTCTGTATGGCAACGGTTTGTCTGGGATCGATTCACTGAAACATGATCCTTCATAGATATTTCAGATCATCCCCAGATAGCAAGAACCTTTGGGCCAAATGTGGAAGTTAGCTGTCACATTTGGTCGAGATCTGGCTTGGCTAAACACGTTTGGGACAAACTTTAATCATATATGTTTAGTCAAAGCTTTAGAATGGGAGGGAAGTTTCTCGTGGGTCACACCTGGCGTTGGGGTATAAGATCCAGATGACAACACGTAGCTGAGAGCCGTGTGTGGCTGGGCGAGTTGTGCGAGTCTACACCTCTGTTCAACAATGCCATTGGTTAGGGTTAACCCCGTTGTTGAAGCATCTCCCATTGGTGGAGAAGTGAAACTGCAGCAGCAGCTCAAATACTGGACAGTGGCCATTTTTCTGCCGTGTCCTGACACACCTTTAAGCAGCTTCAAGCAACAGAACTCATATAACGCCCATGTACTCAAGCTTTACTAATTTGGCTTTCTACTGGTGGATTTAGGGCACGGTTTTGGTTCAGTTCTGGCAGAAAAATAACTGGACCAGATTTGGGCCATCATTCACTTTCTGAGCTGGGCCACATCTCAGCTGTTTATTTGGGCCAAAGGAAATGTGCTGACGGGTCCTCATTGGCTGTCCAGAGAGGGTTAACTTCCATATTTGGGCTCGCACATACATAGACAGCACACAAGAGGGCGTTCAACACACATCCATGAAGTGATGAAGTAAAAAAGTGACCAGAATTTGAATCAGACTTAGTTGACATAATATTAAATATATATTGTACAATAACACAGTTGAGTTGATGTGTTTGTTCAGGAAGTGTTCAAGTCGATTCCCAGAACATTTACATTATTGTTGTTTCACTTGTTAACTGTAAATGAGCCTCTATTTACACACTGACTCCCAAACTGGAGAAGAAAAAAGAGCTTCATATGTTGAGCTGACAGAGAACATTTTAAACATTTAAATGTGTTTCCTGTGCGTCAGCTGGAGCAGATGATGCACGGAGGCGAGGAGACGTCAGTGGTGCCGGAGAGATCACAGATGAAGCTCCAAACGGCAGGAAACATGATGTGGAATGGAGGAACACAAACACACAGCACAAACGCATCTGACAGACACACAGAGGAGACAGGAAGTGATGTCATGATTAACAGACGATTGATCAATGGGCTTCACTCCCAACAGCACGAGTGTGTAGAGACATACAGCACAAACACACACGCGCCGATCGAGAGAATCCCAAGTTTCAAACTTAATAAAGGTACCGACACTCAACGACGATGAGACATGTTAACTGAAACACAAGCGTTCAAGATATGTTGATGCCAATTTCAAGGCAAAAGGTTTGACATGTGAATGTTGTACTTGTGTTGTGACACTAGAGGGCGCCATTCTCAGTCAGCTGTTGGAGGGGTCAGAGGTTCAGTCCTCCCAGAGCTTCATCAACACCAGTGAGTGAATTACAAACACAAACATCAGGAACATTTACACTGTTCAGCAGAGATAGCGTTCACTGAACACATGTTGCACCTGTAGCGGGGCATGTTGTCACACATGTGGGGTAAGTTGTGACTGATTTGGGAAGTATTGGAAAACTCTTTCACAGCAGTAGTTTATTAAACAGCAAACATGGAAAAGGAAACACAACAATATCCAACCACTGTTTTGACCAGCAGATTCTGTAATTATGAATTATATAAATGTCTTGTGCTGTCAGTCGATTATCATTTAATCGGGATTAATCGCATCATTTCTTTGCAGATTTTGAGAGTGCTGAAATTTGACACTATATCTACAAAATGTGTTTATTTCCATCTTAGGAAAGAAAGCCAGTATAAACATCACTAACTGAAGTCTGAGTGGGAGTTTGGCATTTTCATTCTGACATTGAAAAATATTGTTTTCCTGAAATATAGTTCAACCTTTGGATTGAAATATAACTTTATTATATGGTTAACTCTTGTGATATTCACTCATTTTTAACAGAAATAAATGTTTATCTGAGCAGTACAAGACTTGGTGACTTCCTCCATTTGCCATCTGATCATACAAAACAAAAATTGGGCTTGATTCGATAAGTGGACCTAATAAAAAAAATGGACACTTTTGGTATTTGTGGTCAAAATTGACCGACCATCGAAAATGAATTGCAAAGACCAAAAAAAAACAGAGCAATTTTTTTTATCTGTCAAATACAATCAATAAATCACCCACAATACAGAAAAAACAGAAACTGAAATTACAGATGAGACTCTAAAACATCCTCAGTGCAAAACACACACACACACACACATACACAATCAGTGTGTGTGTGTGTGTGAGTGTGTGTGTGTGTGTGTGTGTGTGTGTGTGTGTGTGTGTGTGTGTGTGTGTGTGTGTGAGAGTGTGTGTGTGTGTGTGTGTGTGTGTGTGTGTGTGAGTATGTGTGAGTGAGTGTGTGTGTGTGTGTGTGTGTGTGTGTGAGTGTGTGTGTGTGAGTGACACTGACACTGTCTCTTCTCATTTGTTATTGTAGTTCATCACAGTATTAAGAAGAATTTGGACGCCAGTGAAACTTCCTCCTCTGATGTTCAGAACGGTTGTCATCTGCCGGAACTCAGGATAGTTCTGTTGGGTCGTCGTGGTTCTGGGAAGAGTTCGACAGGGAACGTCATTCTAGGCAACAAGTTGTTTGGCCTGCACAGTGATGTCACAGCCACCTCTCAGCACTGTGTGAAGGGTCAAGCGGTCGTACATGACAGACAGGTCAGTAACACATGGCACTTATAGAGCGAACTGAACCAGCATAATGTTGTGAGGACTGAAGACAGACAGACAGACAGACAAGCTACAGTGGCAAAAAGTATGTGAACCTTTGGAATTAGCTGGTTTTCTGTTTTTTTCTGACACTCCACAACACTACTGGGAAAACGTTTTGTGGACTAATGAAACTAAGGTTTAAATGTTTGGGAAGAACAGCAGCATTACGTATGGCATAAATAGGGCACCACATACCAACATGAAAACTCATCCCAACGGTGAAGTACGGTGGAGGAAGCATCGGGATTTGGGGCTGCTTTGCTGCTTCGGGGACTGGACCTCTTGCCATCATCAATGGAAAAATGAATTCCCAAGTTTATCAAGATATCTACAGGATCATGTCAGGGTGGCAGTGTGCCAGCTGAAGCTCAGTAGAAGTTGGGTGATGCAGCAGGACAGTGATCCTAAACATCAAAGTAAATCCGCTACAGAACGTCTTCAATAAAAGAAAATCCACTTTTGGAGTGTCCCAGTCAGAGCCCAGACCTGAACCCAATAGAGATGCTGTGCAATGACCTCAAGAGAGCCGTTGACTCCAGACATCCTAATAATATGTTTGAGCTGAAGCAGTTCTGTGAGGAAGAATGATCCAGAATTCCTTCTGAACATTATGCCAGTCTAATCCGCATCTATTGGGAAGGCTTGATTGAGGATATTGCTGCCAAATGAGGATCAACCAGTTATTAAATCCAAAGGTTCACTTACTTTTTCCACAGCACTGTGAATGTTTAATGGGATGTGTTCAATAAAGACATGGACGATTATAATAGTTTGTGTGTTGTTAGTTTAAGCACATTGTGTTTGTCTTGTGACTTTGATGAAGATGAGATCACATTTTATGACCAATTCATGCAGAAAACCGACCAATTCCAAAGGGTGCACATACTTTGTCACTGTAGATAGATAGACCGATATATAGATGGGCTCATCATATATTTCTGTCATTCTAAATCTATAAACGTCTCTTGTGTTGTTCAGGTGTCTGTGATTGACACTCCAGACTGGTTTGAGTCCGAGAGGTCACCTGAGGAGGTGAAAGGTCAGATCTCATCATGTGTGGCTCTGTCGGCCCCGGGGCCTCATGCGTTCCTGCTCTGTGTCCCTGTCAACCGTCCGGCACACCCTGAGCTTGAGGCCCTGCGAGCGCTGGAGGCCGTGTTTGGACTTGACGCCGTCAGACGCCACACGCTCATCCTCTTCACACACTGTGATCAGCTGCCGGAGGGCGGCACGGACATGGAGCGGGTGGAGGAGTATATCACCACACAACGCCCAGAGATGCTGCAGCTGGTGGAACGATGCGGCGACCGATATCACGTTCTGCAACGTGACGAGCGGAGGAGCGGCGTGAAGGAGCTGCTAGAGAAGGTGGAGCAGACCGTGAAGGAGAGCGGAGGAACTTTCTACAACAGCGAGAGTGGAGACCACAGGAGACCAGAGCAGATCTCCTCCTCTGTCTGGAGAGAAAGACAGAGGGACAAACCAAACACGTCTCACGCTTTGCACGCGCTCAGAGAGACGGAGGAAGAGGAGGAGGTGATGGACGGTGTCGTGAGCGTGGCGTCAGGGCAGAATGTTCATCTGGAGTCTCCAACGCCTCCATCACTGCTGCGCTCCGTCTGGGACAGTGTGGGGTCGGGCGCCAGGCGGGTGCCAAAACTCATTGCGGTGGGCGCTCTGGTAGGAGCGGCGCTGGGCGTGTTTCTCGCAGGAGCTGTAGGTGGAGCTGTAGGAGCGGCTGTGGGCTCTGTAGTCAGTGAGGTGGGCAGAAGGAGGTACACTAAACACAAAATACAGTGATTCATGGATGATGGGTGAAACGTTCATCTGTGGAGGTGCATCACTGGACTTTCTGCTCTTCACTGTGAACTATAAAATGATTTGTGGGTTTGTAGGTTTTTTGCATCATGTAAATACAATGTAACAACGTCAGTGTACAAACTCTTTATTTGAAATCAATAAATAGGGTGAATACAGGTAAAGTGGGACACTTATTAGTCTTGAGACACTACTGTCCAACAGATTCATTCATTTATATCTGTAACAAAGACATACAAAAGTTCTGTGTTAATTAGCAAATGTGCTCTGTTCCAAAATCTAGTGAGCTGCCCACGCCGGGTTTAGGATGTGACGACATCATTTGTTCATTATCGACCTGTTTCAGTGTTGTCACTTTTCTCCGCAGCCGCCATGTTTGTGCCAGGATAGGTGTATACAGGTCTGAGTTAAGCACAAATATTACCAAATGCGACTTTCGCAGAAAATATAGCATTAAAATATATTAATCTCCAGACGGCGACGAGTCTGATGTGTGACCGGCGATCACCATAAGCATCTCTCGTTCAGACGTTACACGTTTGTGTTGTTTTCTGATTGGTTATAAACGTCTGTATGAATGTAAGAGCTGCTTTAACTCTTGAAGTTTCAGTATATAATAGTTCTTAATACACTGTTTTAGTTTGTGTATTAGAGGATCACAGTCATATAAACATATAAAGAGCACTATTTGTGAGTTGATGCGTATGTAAAGTGTCTCAGTCACTTGTTAGGATGCTGCCTATGAAGACAGTAGACAGCAGCTCACTGTGTTTTGAACAGAGCTCGTGTGTCTCCTCATTATATCAAATGTGATTTTAGAAATGTTTGTTTCATTTACGGGATGTGAATCTACATTTAGTTTCCTGGCGAAAGTCAAACGTTGTGGAACAAAATGGATTAAATGTCAAATAAAGGCGACGGGACAGACAGGGTTTGGGTTAGAGATTATTCTTATTTCATTCAGATATCAACATTTACATTTAATCATTTATCCAAAGCCACTTGTGACAGACGAGGAACAAAACAGACGACAGATCTGTTTTGCAGAAATGTAATTATATCATAACGCTGTGAAGAATCATTTAGATGTGCCCCCTTTATACTACAAATTTACAATAATTTTTTTCAGTCAAAATTAATTTCAAAGTTTCCAAAACAGTTTTTGTTTTCATTGAAAACTCTCTGATGTCACATGTATGTTATATGTGTGTCTCCCATGAGGTCATGTCTGTAATATGCATGTTAATAAATATCTGAATTCTATCAAAATTGCTTATTTAAATTTGATTTTTATGATGTCACATTCATTCATGTTGTTTTTACAAATTGTTTAAAAAACATTTAGAGCTTATTGTACAAAATATATATATATGTATAATGACTTTAAAAATGACTATATATAATTGGTACTTTAATTCACCAAAGTGGCATTCAGCTGATCACAAAGTATATTCAGGACATTACTGATGTATAAAACACCATCACTATCTGAAAAAAGTAATTTTTGATCAAATCTAGACCGCAGCATCACTCCAACACCTTATCCTTGAGTAATCATGATTAATTGATCATTTGATATTAGAAAATCACTTGTAGTATGCAATAGACTAGCATGTTTTATGGTCAATATTAGGTCAAAAATGGCAAAAAGAAACGGTTCTCTAGAAACTCATCAGTCAATCATTGTTTTGAGGAATGAAGGCGATACAATGCTTGAAATAGCCAAAAAACTGAAGATTTCCTCCAAAGGTGTAACTACAGTCTTCA
>JAVLUX010000010.1:51036033-51048533 GCA_032164185.1 Moxostoma hubbsi
ACAATCTGACAGGAGTAAAACCTACAGACAATCAGATTAATGAGAGAATCAACTGGATCTCAGTCGCTAACAGAACATTCGCTCAACATCAGGACAATGTTACAGAGAGTGAAAGATCTTCAGTGGGACCTGTTGCTATCGCTTTATCTCTGTGCTCTACACGACTACAGCGCTTCACCTTTTTGCACTTTCTGTCGTGTGTACAGGACTCAACTGAAAACATCTGTCAATGACGACCTGAAAATAACGAGTGCCGAATTTGCAGCAAGTTTGTCATGAACTCTCGATTATTTTAAGGGCATTGGCATCATGTTCTTGGTACATTTGCAAAGCGTTGTGAAACATGGCGAGTTCAGGAGTCACAGAAGTGAAATGATTCATTACTGGATTCACTCGTTAAAAGCTGTCAGTCGCAGAACAAGTTGCTGCTGTTGGTTCCTTCTTGGTTTTACTATTTAAAAAGCACAAACAACACAATTCAAGTAGATAAACACTTTATAAATGATCTATTACTAGAGCAGTTTATGAGTCAGGAGAACTTCACATGCTGATTGTGACGAGCTGCTGAGGAGGATGTGGATTTAGGAAGCCAGAGATTCTATTTATTCCTCGTCTGTTACTGCTAAATATCAGCACTTGCTCTTTTGTTCCTGTTTGAGGAAATTAAATGGAGAACTGACAGACTCTCCAACATCACGAGACTCTAAATCTGAAGACATGTCTGATCCAAATCATTTTCTTAATCAGTATTTATGAATGTTTCCCAGCGAAAGAGAAAAACATCTCAACGTCACTCAGTAACTCTTTTTGTTTGTGTCATCCTCTAAACAAGTACCCAAGTTACCTTTCCTAGACCATCTGTTTGTGGAAAAACAATAAATCAATAAGTAGTTGGTGCCTTATTGACTTAAAACTGAAAACAAAATATGACACCAAGTTACCAAGGAGGAACTAGCTCAGATATATCGTTGATTGGAATTGAAGGTTACTCAATTTGGTTACATTTATCTGAACATATTTTTTGCTGAAAAACAAGAGAAAAATACTCAGTTGAAAATGATATTTAAACCTCCAGACGAAGCGTGAAAAGAGCTGAGAGACAAACAGAGTCAACTGACTGTCTGTTTTCTTTATTGAACATTTTTTGGGCGGCTGCTAAAGCTACATTTCAGATCGCTGAAGGAAATGTAATGATATCGATCTCCTGTGAAACACACAAGGGAAGCCGGCGCTAACAGCACACGTTCACCAGTCAGACGTCTCTGTGATGTGTGTATTTATGGGTTTAACAGCATTAGCATTGATCATACGTTACCCTGACAGCACACGTTCACCAGTCAGACGTCTCTGTGATGTGTGTTTTTATGGGTTTAACAGCATTAGCATTGATCATACGTTACCCTGACAGCACACGTTCACCAGTCAGACGTCTCTGTGATGTGTGTATTTATGGGTTTAACAGCATTAGCATTGATCATACGTTACCCTGACAGCACACGTTCATCAGTCAGACGTCTCTGTGATGTGTGTTTTTATGGGTTTAACAGCATTAGCATTGATCATACGTTACCCTGACAGCACACGTTCACCAGTCAGACGTCTCTGTGATGTGTGTATTTATGGGTTTAACAGCATTAGCATTGATCATACGTTACCCTGACAGCACACGTTCATCAGTCAGACGTCTCTGTGATGTGTGTTTTTATGGGTTTAACAGCATTAGCATTGATCATACGTTACCCTGACAGCACACGTTCAACAGTCAGACATCTCTGTGATGTGTGTATTTATGGGTTTAACAGCATTAGCATTGATCATACGTTACCCTGACAGCACACGTTCATCAGTCAGACGTCTCTGTGATGTGTGTTTTTATGGGTTTAACAGCATTAGCATTGATCATACGTTACCCTGACAGCACACGTTCAACAGTCAGACGTCTCTGTGATGTGTGTATTTATGGGTTTAACAGCATTAGTATTGATCATACGTTACCCTGACAGCACACGTTCATCAGTCAGACGTCTCCGTGATGTGTGTTTTTATGGGTTTAACAGCATTAGTATTGATCATACGTTACCCTGACAGCACACGTTCATCAGTCAGACGTCTCCGTGATGTGTGTTTTTATGGGTTTAACAGCATTAGCATTGATCATACGTTACCCTGACAGCACACGTTCATCAGTCAGACGTCTCTGTGATTTGTGTATTTATGGGTTTAACAGCATTAGCATTGATCATACGTTACCCTGACAGCACACGTTCATCAGTCAGACGTCTCTGTGATGTGTGTATTTATGGGTTTAACAGCATTAGCATTGATCATACGTTACCCTGACAGCACACGTTCATCAGTCAGACGTCTCTGTGATGTGTGTTTTTATGGGTTTAACAGCATTAGCATTGATCATACGTTACCCTGACAGCACACGTTCAACAGTCAGACGTCTCTGTGATGTGTGTATTTATGGGTTTAACAGCATTAGTATTGATCATACGTTACCCTGACAGCACACGTTCATCAGTCAGACGTCTCCGTGATGTGTGTTTTTATGGGTTTAACAGCATTAGCATTGATCATACGTTACCCTGACAGCACACGTTCACCAGTCAGACGTCTCCGTGATGTGTGTATTTATGGGTTTAACAGCATTAGCATTGATCATACGTTACCCTGACAGCACACGTTCATCAGTCAGACGTCTCTGTGATGTGTGTTTTTATGGGTTTAACAGCATTAGTATTGATCATACGTTACCCTGACAGCACACGTTCATCAGTCAGACGTCTCCGTGATGTGTGTTTTTATGGGTTTAACAGCATTAGCATTGATCATACGTTACCCTGACAGCACACGTTCATCAGTCAGACGTCTCCGTGATGTGTGTATTTATGTGTTTAACAGCATTAGCATTGATCATACGTTACCCTGACAGCACACGTTCAACAGTCAGACATCTCCGTGATGTGTGTTTTTATGGGTTTAACAGCATTAGCATTGATCATACGTTACCCTGACAGCACACGTTCAACAGTCAGACGTCTCTGTGATGTGTGTTTTTATGGGTTTAACAGCATTAGCATTGATCATACGTTACCCTGACAGCACACGTTCATCAGACAGACGTCTCTGTGATGTGTGTATTTATGGGTTTAACAGCATTAGCATTGATCATACGTTACCCTGACAGCACACGTTCAACAGTCAGACGTCTCTGTGATGTGTGTATTTATGGGTTTAACAGCATTAGCATTGATCATACGTTACCCTGACAGCACACGTTCAACAGTCAGACGTCTCTGTGATGTGTGTATTTATGTGTTTAACAGCATTAGCATTGATCATACGTTACCCTGACAGCACACGTTCATCAGACAGACGTCTCCGTGATGTGTGTATTTATGTGTTTAACAGCATTAGCATTGATCATACGTTACCCTGACAGCACACGTTCATCAGTCAGACGTCTCTGTGATGTGTGTTTTTATGTGTTTAACAGCATTAGCATTGATCATACGTTACCCTGACAGCACACGTTCACCAGTCAGACGTCTCTGTGATGTGTGTATTTATGGGTTTAACAGCATTAGCATTGATCATACGTTACCCTGACAGCACACGTTCACCAGTCAGACGTCTCTGTGATGTGTGTTTTTATGGGTTTAACAGCATTAGCATTGATCATACGTTACCCTGACAGCACACGTTCACCAGTCAGACGTCTCTGTGATGTGTGTATTTATGGGTTTAACAGCATTAGCATTGATCATACGTTACCCTGACAGCACGTTCAACAGTCAGACATCTCTGTGATGTGTGTATTTATGGGTTTAACAGCATTAGCATTGATCATACGTTACCCTGACAGCACACGTTCATCAGTCAGACGTCTCTGTGATGTGTGTATTTATGTGTTTAACAGCATTAGCATTGATCATACGTTACCCTGACAGCACACGTTCAACAGTCAGACATCTCTGTGATGTGTGTTTTTATGGGTTTAACAGCATTAGCATTGATCATACGTTACCCTGACAGCACACGTTCAACAGTCAGACATCTCTGTGATGTGTGTTTTTATGGGTTTAACAGCATTAGCATTGATCATACGTTACCCTGACAGCACACGTTCAACAGTCAGACGTCTCTGTGATGTGTGTTTTTATGGGTTTAACAGCATTAGCATTGATCATACGTTACCCTGACAGCACACGTTCAACAGTCAGACATCTCTGTGATGTGTGTTTTTATGGGTTTAACAGCATTAGCATTGATCATACGTTACCCTGACAGCACACGTTCAACAGTCAGACATCTCTGTGATGTGTGTTTTTATGGGTTTAACAGCATTAGCATTGATCATACGTTACCCTGACAGCACACGTTCAACAGTCAGACATCTCTGTGATGTGTGTTTTTATGGGTTTAACAGCATTAGCATTGATCATACGTTACCCTGACAGCACACGTTCATCAGTCAGACGTCTCTGTGATGTGTGTTTACATCTGGAAGATGTATTTTAATGTTGTTTGCACATCTGCAATACATCTATTAGACGTTTCCTCTCAGATGTCAATCAGACATTCAGCAGATGTCTCTGAGACGTTTATGAGAATGTTTGTAAATCTGATGTTTATAAGATGTTTAGCAGATGTTAATTAGATTGCTATGAAAAGATCTAAAACAGACGTCTCAGAGATGTACTTGAGTTATCTAGAGCGACGAGTGAGGGAGATCTGAGGAAAGAGGCGAGATATACCAAGTGTATTCTAACGGGATAATTAAATGGGATTTAATATTGAAAGACATGCATGTCTGTTGTGTCTGTTCACATTGCGCTGGCAGAATTCACAACTGTAGCGTCACCTCATCACATAGTTCATTACTGATACAGATAACAAAAACACATTTACACCTTCTATGAATGTGGTCAGAATCCGTCCTTGATCACCTCCAAACATGTTCTCAATTGTCCGTTCTTGGGTGCATTTACAGCTGTCATTTAATGGGTCAAGTGCTGTCCGATCAAACGTTTTAGTGTCGGATGCCATTGTAGAAAATCACTGTTCACAGTCAGCTATGATTACTTTAATCAATGAATAAGAGTCCAGTAACAGGACGGTTGCTGAGATTAAGTGAGCAGTATTCGGCTGGTCATAAAACAGCTATTATAGGGTGACTGGATGACTGGAGTCTTCATCTCAAGTGAGTGCTCATGAAAATTACATATATTACAAAATTCCTAGGAAAATTACTGAGTGCACCTTTAAGACTTATGTATTTTGTCTTGTGGCACTTACTGATATTTAACTTGTTTACAGCATAAACAAGACAAAAAATCATTTTCACAGAGTATTTTTGTCTTCTAAACACCCTTAAAACAATGACTTGAAAAGCAAAATGGCAGAAGATATTAAGATATTAAGTTTTTGCTTTATGATTTATGCTTAAAAGAAAAAACTATTTGCCAATAGTGTTAATGTAAATAAACTTGTTTGTTTTGTGTTATCCCATTGGGAAATAGTTCTTTGTTATATGCGTACATTTCTCTGAAAACCAGACAGAATATCTTGTCATTCTACTTCTCAAGTACCTTTATATTGCTTTACTGGAAAACAAGCAAGAAAATGAATTCTTTAGTTGTGAAATATAGTTCAATGCAATAATGACATGAATTCAAACACAAAACGGAATCTGAAAGAGATCACACTACATCAAGAGGATGACACATGACTTAAACACAAGGGGAAATCTCTCAGCGGTTTTTAGTTTGTCAGTTTTTGGTTGGTTGGTACTGGTCACCGCTGGTAACTGCTCGCTGTGACCGTTAGTATCTGTTCTTGAACTTTCTCCATTATCCCGCCGCTGCCGTGTTTAATCTTAATAGCACAGGATCGCGAGCTCTCCTCGCTGTCACTGTCGCCATAGCAACTGGAGCCGGGCGATGCGGTGAGCACTGTCATTGAGTCTGTGGAATCTCTGTTGCGGCGAGTGGAAGGGTTATGGGACGGGGAGAGTCTGTTTCCTAAATCCTCATGCCCGTCATTTGTCCCGTCCTCTTCCTGCCCCTCCACTGTCCCGTCCGACATTCGTTTTTTACTCGACTGATCTCTCGCCTGGTCGTTTAGCAGCTTGACGAGGAAGTTGATGTATTTCATGGCAAGTCGCAGGATCTCGTTCTTGCTCAGTTTCTTGTCGGGCGGATGGGTCGGGATGAGTTTGCGAAGTTCAGAGAACGCTCCGTTTACATTCTGCTGTCGCCAGCGTTCACGACTGTTTGTGAAGACTCGCCGAGCCAACTTCTGAGGAGGACCTTCAAGAGAAACACACAAGATGACATCAAATACTACGAAATATGTACAATAATGTACAAAATATATACATTTAAACATCAATATACATAAACATATATGTAAGAAGTACACATTAGAAAACTAAAGTGAAAGAGAAAGAAAGAAGGTAAAAGTTTAACATTTAAAAGGAAAACTTTAGTCTGGGGGCTTGAGTTAGGGGATAAAAGTTAGGTTAGGGGCTAGGGTTAAAGGTTAGTGTGCATGGGGGCGTGGTCATGTGTCTGTCTGTCTGGGCTCATCACCTGGGCTGTAATTACTCTAACACCTGTCTCTCATTATAGTGATGGCGGAGGGACATGATAAGGCACGCCAGAACGTCAGAGTGGCCGAGGGAAGTGATGTTTGAGTGTCTGACAACACCATATTAAGAGACTGCATTTATAAACCCAAGATTTGAGTCAGCTACTGAGAGCCTGTTTTTGTTAATCTTTGTGTGTGCAATAAATATGCATCTAAACTGTGGTGTGCGGCATGCCATGAATGTCAGTTGTTGAATCCACCGGTCACCCCAAAAGCGCCGTTGTGCCCTCTGCCGTTGATCGAGGTCCCCTTCGAGAGAATTGACATGGACCTTGTCGGGCCATTAGAGCTGACTGCACATGGCCATCGCACATGGCCATCGCTTTGTATTAGATCTGGTGGACTATGCGATGTAATATCCAGAAGCTGTGCCTCTATGCAACATCTCAGCACGTAGTGCTGTGGAGGCACTCTTCAAAATTATCTCCCAATTGGGGATTCCAAAGGATTAATTATTAGGCATTAAATTGATTCACACCAGCGTTTATTGCCTGCAAACCGAAGGGTTGGTCAAATTATTTAATAAAACCTTGGAAAACATGATTCGTAAGTTTGTACAAAAAGACACAAAAAATTGGGATAAGTGGCTCGAACCCCTGTTGTTTGCAGTACGAGTGGTCCCGCATCCTAACATGGGAATTTGCTCCAAGCACAAGAACGTCAACACCGACTATACGACAGGGGCACTCGACTTCGTGAATTTGCACAGGTAGAGAAAGTGCTTGTATTGCTGCCCACTTCGAGCTCCAAATTACTCGCCAAGTGGCAAGGACCCTTTGAGGTCACACAACGAGTTGATGATCTCGATTACGAGGTTAGGCGAATGGATAGGGGAGGGGCACATCAGGGATGGAGGAGGTTCCTGTAGCCTTGGTGATGGTAGATCCAAACCAAATTCGTTCACCCTGGTCCCTTGTGGGGAGCACCTCTCACCATCGCAGCTTACAGACATTGTCTGGTTGCAAGTGGAATTCGTGGATGTATTTTCACCACTTCCCGGTCGCACAAACCTTGTAGATCACCATATTGAGACCACCCCGGGGGTGGTGGTTCGTAGCCGCCCCATCATCTTCCTGAACACGAGAGAAAGATTGTTCTGGAAGAATTAGTGGCAATGCTTGAAATGGGCATAATCCAAGAGTCGCACAGCGATTGGGCCAACCCGTTAGTTCTTGTACCAAAGAGTGACGGCTCAGTCCGGTTCTGTGTTGACTACCGGACTGTGAATGCCGTGACCAAATGTAATGCTTAGCCAATGCTGTGAATTGGCGAGTTGCCCAAACTGTTGGGAGTGGCTCAATATTACTCGACGATGGACTTAACAATGGGTTATTGGCAGATCACTTTAACTCTGATATCCCAAGAAAAAACAGCCTTTTCCACACCGTTTAGATTACACAAATTTGTGACACTTCCGTTCAGGTTGTTCGGAGCCCTGGCCATGTTTCAGCGCTTCATAGACAAGATCCTCAGACCGCATATGGCATATGCTTCAGCATATCTGGACGATATTATAATTTATAGTAAGGACTGGTGGTGGCCTATGCAACATCTGAGGACTGTCCTGAGAGCCCTGCGACATGCTGGACTCACACCCAACCTGAAGAAGTGTGCAATTGGGCAGGTGGAAGTTTCTGGGGCATCTGGGGTTTCACAGGCAGGTGCATCCACAGGTTAATAAAACCGCAGTGATCACAGCCTGCCCGACACCCAAGACCAAAAGGAGGTAAGGCAGGTTTTGGGGCTGGCTGGCTACTACTGGAGGTTTATGACTTGTTATTCTGATGTCACCAGCCCACTTACTGACCTTAAAAAGGGGGCTCCCGATCTGGTCCAGTGGATAGTCATGCCGAGAGGCTTTCCTTAATGGGCACCTATTATGCCCCTTTTCACAAGATGTAATTTAAATATTTGGTGTCCCCAGAATGTGTCTGTGAAGTTTCAGCTCAAAATACCCTACAGATAATTTACTATACCATGTTGAAAATGCCAATTTTTGGGTGGGAATAAAAACAGGCTGTTTTTGTGTGTGTGTCTTTAAATGCAAATGAGCTTGTGCTCCCCACCCTGTATCCAGAATAGGGTGGAGTTTTGACATCTCTGCTTCGGATAACTAGACATCATAAGCAATATGACTGACTAAAAATAGTGGTGTTCAATTCGATATGTGTGAACCGGAGTCAGACACTGATGAGGGAGAGACTCCGTCAGAAGGAACAACTTTGAGAATGAACCAGGAAGTTTCCGAATCGTTATTTGATCAATTTATTTAATTGTTGTAGAGTTTTTTTTTAGCAGTTATGCAACAATGGATGAGCGACACACAACACACAAATACTGTTTCAATGTTCGCTATGCGCTATAACGAAACAACACACACAAACAAACATGTCCGTCGGCTGCGGCAAAGTGACATCACTTTGTACAGAATCTGCGAACGGCTTGTTCTGAGACACTGTTTAAGATTAATGGGGATTAAAAAGGACTGGGTGGATTGTTATTATTATAGGGTGGTTGCTGCCAACAAACATTTATGTTCAAACACATTTGCATAATACGTCCCTTTTAAGATAAAGTCTGCCCTTTTTTTGGGAGGCCGCATTTACATGCTCCTGAAGTCTCTCCCCTTTATTTTACAGATGGATGCATCTGACAGGGGGCTTGGTGAGGTGCTCTTTCAGGAGGTGGGACGGGAGGAACGGCCGGTACTGTTTATTAGTCGCAAGCTCTCCTTCAGGGAGACAAAGTATAATACCATTGAGAAGGGGTGCCTTGCAATTAAGTGGGCTGTTCTTACTCTCCGCTACTACCTGCTGGGGTGGGCCTTCACCCTCTGTTCTTCACTGATCATGCTCCTCTGCAATGGCTCCACTGCATGAAGGATACTAATGCAAGGATCACCTGTTGGTATCTGGCTCTTCAGCCCTTTAAACTCGAGGTGATCCTCAGACCGGGGGCACAGATGGTTGTGGCTGACTTTCTCTCTAGAAATGGGGGAGGAGTGGGCAGGCCGAATGATGCCCCAGCCTGAGTTGGCGGTGGGGGTATGTGGCATGGGGGTGTGGTCATGTGTCTGTCTGCTTGAGAGGGAAAGTGGTAAGGCTCATCACCTGGGCTGTAATTACTCTAACACCTGTCTCTCATTATAGTGCTGGTGGAGGGAGACATGATAAGGCACGCCAGAGTGTCAGAGTGGGTGAGAGAGTGGCCAAGGGAAGTGGTGTTTGAGTGTCTGACAACACCATATTAAGAGACTGCATTTATAAACCCAAGATTTTGAGGTTTTTTTCTTTGTGTGTGCAATAAATATGCACCTCAGCTGTTCGCTGTCTTCTGACTCCTCCATTGCCCACAAACTTAGATTTATCACAGTTAGGTTAGTGGATAAGGGTTATAAATTAGATTAGGGGTTAGGGTTAAAGGTTAGATTAGGGTTAGGGGTTAGGGTTAAAGGTTAGATTAGGGGTTAGGTTTAATTGTGAGATTAAGGGTTAGGGTTACCTAGTAAGAAAATAATTTTTTAGAGACTTTAAGTAGGATGTAGAAGATCCTCTAAACAAGTACCCAAGTTACCTTTCCTAGACCATCTTATCTTTTCAAGTTTGTGGAAAAACAATAAATCAATAAGTAGTTGGTGCCTTATTGATTTAAAACTGAAAACAAAATATGACACCAAGTTACCAAGGAGGAACTAGCTCAAATATATTGTTGTTTGGAATTGAAGGTTACTCAGTTTGGTTACATTTATCTGAAAATATTTTTTCGACATATTTTTTACCGAAAAACAAGAGAAAAATACTCAATTGAAAATGATATTTTTGCAGTGCAGAATACTTGAAATATAGCGCACAAATCATATTGACTGCGTTTATGATATTTGACAGTCGCGATCACTATCAGCTGGTTTGAAAAGAGCTGTGTAAAGGTGAACGCTCTTCAAAACATCTCTTTGTGTGTTCAGACAGACAGGTCACACATTTTAAATGATTTAAAAACACCTCAATCAAATGCAGTACCTTCATTGAGCTCCAACTCGAAGTGTGCTGATGGTCGTCTCTTTATACGAGTGTTACTGAAGATCCCGAAACCTCCAGGTGGAGTGAGAAAAGAGCTGCGAGACAAACACAGAGAAAAACTCGGTGAATGAACGAGATAAACCCGTCTTGATCAAAAGCAGAAATGGAATGTGTGTTTTGACAAATCCAGCGACAGAGACTGAGGGGAGATAAATCCATAAAAGGGGTGTGCAACAAGAACCTTACTGTAATACGTCTTTTAGAAAGCTACTTAAAAGTAATTAGTAATGTGATTACTTTTTTGCTGAAGTCACCAGTAAAGTAATATGTTTATTGAGCGCATTATAAAGCATGAACTCACGTGTGGATGAAGGGGTGTGTCTGCAGGAAGGGGGGTGGCAGGAGGGCAGGGGCTGGTCCCACGGCAGACAGCGAGGAGAGTTGCGCCAGACGCAGTTCAGCGGGGCCGCGTGGGTGGGGGGGTGCGGGGTGCAGTGCCGTCAGTGGGGGGGTCAGCATTGGGAGGGGCGGTAGTGGCGGTTTACTGTGACCCAGACTGATCACCGGAACGTTTGGAGGGAGCGCCGTCGAGGACGAGGAGACATGATTGGTGCTGGAGTCTGTGGATGTGGCGGAGAGGCTCGTCGCTGTCTCAGATTGGATCGGTTCTATCTTTGCTATGGTAGCTGCTGGCTCATCCGTGCTGGGCTCTTCCGCATGGCTGTCAGTCTCGTTTGTTTCGTTAGCATGTGCGGAGGCCGTGTGTGCGGGACTGACACGCTGGACGACAGATGGAGATGGTGTGGTGGAGGAGGGTGAGATAGGTGGCTCCATGTTCTCCGTCATCATCAGAGACTCGTGAGTCCTCCTGAGATTGAAGATGATCTCAGCTGCTTCTCATTGTGTCTCATGTACACTCTTCCGTTGACTTGCAGCTGTCAACCTCACTTCTGTTTGGACCTGAAACAACAAAACAGTCTTATCGGTGTTCACATTCACACTGCAGAATCCAGAGTCACTCCTCTTGTGTTTAATGTGTTCACAAACAGGTCAGGTATTTATGGGAGTGACACATTGAGTCGGTGTAATGTGAACTAGAGCAGTGACGTCACTCAGTGCAGGAAATTGACAGAAAATCTGTGAGATTTCACGTATCGGGTGTTTGTCAACGATCAGTTTCTCTCATCACAAACACACATTACAGTCCAGCGAGAGAAACACTGAGACTCTGTCCATGACCATGTATGAAGAATGCCAGACATCGACACAACCGTTTAAAATGTTTACAACAAGAAGACACTAATGCTTCTGATCACCAATGATGCATTCAATTGATCAAGAATGACGGTAAAGACATTTATAATGATCCAAATGAATATTTCTGTTTAAATAAATGCAGTGTTCTTCACTAGTTTCTGTGTTTGTCACGTTCTGTTCATTAAATCTGTCAGTTTAGCACCTGTGAGGACTCGTCCACTTCCCTTTCTGTCAGATCCAGTTTGATTTTGTGCATTCAGAACAACACACTGATGCATTTCTAGAGAGATTTGTTTCTTTTTGACCATTTTTAAAACCAAAATTTGTCATGCAACTTATAAAAACTGCAAGTGTACTCAACACTTCTTCAACGGAATAAAAAAACCCTGTTTTGTGATGTCATCTGAAGAGGTTCTTGAGGACCAAATGAGCCCATTAGAATGATTTCTTAAGGTTCACATGACTCGCTTTAATCTTAATAGACCAAAGAAATGACTCCTGAAAATCAAGAGTAAAATTGTATTTTTAAATAAATAAAAATGTGACGTTTTATGACAGTAAAAATTATTT
>JAVLUX010000010.1:51051033-51093533 GCA_032164185.1 Moxostoma hubbsi
CTGCTGTGTATTCTGCATCCTACTGACTTTAGGTTTGCATGGCGAATTGAGCAGGTAACCCCAACCTGCATTCGAATGGTGGTCCTCCCGGGTTCCAAGAAAGATAATGTGTTTGATCGAGAGAGCCGCACTGCGATTCGAATGGTAGAGCTGGACCACATTTGAACGGGAGAAATTGATTGATGCAGAGATGCAGGATTATGGTGAACTGTTTAGGGAAGACCTAAAGACCGATTGTTGTCAATCACTAGGTGGGTAATGGTTCGTTTGGCATGAGTGACATAAGATGGGACGATTAAGCAGAAAAAACACATCACAGTTACAGAGTCATGAATGCTGAAAGCATGCAGCATTTGTGGCACTAGAATGGCACGTGCTGCTTCGGAGATGCACTGAGCCTATAGCAGGGGTCCCGCGGTTGCGGTGTTGCCAAGCTTGAGCACACCGCCCCAGGAGAGGATTTGCGGTGAGGTACTGGGGTGGTACGTATGAGCTAGAGGAGAAAGGGACGGGGCTTGTTACGGCTGCGGCGAGGCATAGATGAATGGGGCTTTGGCAGAAGCATGGTAAAATGCTGAGGCTGCAGTGGGTTGGTATTAGAGCCATTAGTGAATGTGACCTGAAACAGTTGGACATAGATTTGTGTTGGTCCGCAGCTAGCCGGGGCTCACGGTTGGGCAGACATCTGCTGATATAACAGCCTAGCCCAGAACTCTGATAGTGGGTGTACATTGTTTGAAACATTAGAAGCAGGGCCACCACTACTTGCTTTGCTAGATTTAATAAAGCAATGTCAGGATACATGCAACATCATTTAAAGTCGTGATTTGTCATTAAATTAGACGGCAACAGAAACGAAGTTCCAGGAAGAATACCGTAGTGTGATATTTATTTAAGCGTATGGTTTGGAGCTTTGTGGATTGTTCTCCAGCGTAATGTGAGTAATTCAATTAACTCTGTATTATTGGCATGGGTGACTCGTCTCGTTTTGACGAGGATGTATGAAATCATTTGGAGTGTTCGCATGAATTTGATTTAATAGATACTACATCGGCACCGTTTGCAGTAGTATGGTGAATAAATCCAACTTATTTATATTGTAACATATTCTACAGAAAAACAAAAATATTATGAGATTGAAGCAAAATGCAAAGCCGAATCAACCCGTTACTGTAAGACTGAGTGGAGCGCAAAATTATGACAGATTGCTGAAACACTTTAAAGTCATGCAGCAATTTGGTTCTATGGTCAAACTTACTAAGAGTTTGTAATCCAATGATCCGGGCAAAAGTAGAGAAGACTTGTCTGTAAAGTGAAAAGGAGGAATAGAAGTTTGTAGAAGCACTTGCTTCATAGTTATTGGAGCTATTGAGGTACGGAGTATGACCCGCCACTTCAAACTTCTGTTCCATCTTCATGATGGAAGATAACATCAAACAGAATTTTGAGGCATGACTCTACAACACCTCTCAAGGTGTCCTGTGGTATCTGGCATCCAGACATTAGCAGCAGATCCTTTAAATCCTGTAAGTTGTGAGGTGGATCAGACGTGGTGGTCCAGCACATCCCACAGATGCTCAATCGGATTGAGATCTGGGGAATTTAGAGGCCAAGGCAACACCTTGAACTCTACATCATGTTCCTCAAACCATTCCAGAACAATGTGTGCAGTGTGGCAGGGCACATTATCCTGCTGAAAGAGGGCATTGCCATCAGGGAATACCATTGCCATGAAGGGGTGTACCTGGTGTGCAAAGACGTTTAGGAAGGTGACACGTGTCAAATTGACGTCCACATGAATGGCCGGACCCAGTGTTTCCCAACAGAACATTGCCCAGAGCATCACACTCCCTCCACCAGCGTGGGTTCTTCCCACAGTGGGCGGCTGTGGCTCAGGTGGTAGAGCGGGTCAGCTGCCAATCGCAGGGTTGGTGGTTCGATTCCCGGCCCACATGATAATGCCTAAGTGTCCTTGGGCAAGACACTGAACCCCAAGTTGCTCCCAATGGCAGACTGGCACCTTGCATGACAGCTCTTCCACCATTGGTGACACTTTCTCCCGTACCCATCATTAAAATTGTCTGTGACTTGTGCCACAGTAGATCTTCTGTCAGTTGGACCAGACGGGATAGCCTTGGTTGCCCTTGTGCATCGATGAGCCTTGGGCGCCCAACACCCTGTTGTTCCTCCTCGGACCACTGTCGGTAGGTACACACCTCTGCTGACCGGGAGCACCCCACAAGCATTGCTGCTTCAGAGATGCTCTGACTCAGTCGTCTGGCCATGACAGTTTGGCCCTTGTCAAAGTCACTCAGGTCTTTACTCCTGCCCATTTCTCCTGCATTCAACACGCTGACTACGAGAACTGATTGTTCTATTATCATCTAATCTACCAGACCTTGACATGTGGCCTTGATAGGAGGTGATCAGTGTTATTCACTTCACCTGTGAGGGGTCATAATGATTTGGCTCATCAGTGTGCCCACCACAGGAACCTCATTTACACACAGCGATGGCAACACACGTCATTAAGTGTAAGAATGTGTGCTCACACTGTGTATTCTGCAGGACTCATATGTTCTTTCATGACATCAATAAAGCAAAAAATAAATCCATTCTGCATTCCTAAACAACTGTCTTCTGCAGTCTTTAACTTGTACTCTCATCAAGAGATTTCAGGTTATTACAGGAGGAATGGGCATGAGATGTTGGGACTTTGCTTCTAATTCTCTTCATTGCTGAGTAAAGTGATTAACAGAATAAGAAAGTAAGTATTAAATATTCATAGATAAGTCAACAAGACAAAAACAGCAATTGTTGACTTTAGTGCCATATGCTCATGGTGGCTTCCTCTGCTTCTTCAGAACTCGACGACTGACGCTCTTCATGTGCACAGACGTTTTATTCAGATACATGTTATACACATTAATACAAATATTTGTATTGAATTGCAAGTTTAAGGTACATATAAACAGTATTGCAGTCAGATTGAATTTGCATTGTCAGGTGCTCAGAGTCTACTGTGACGGTCTTCACACGGTTGCACCCCAATGCAGGGTTCTGCTCTGGAGCATGCTTCTATAACCCATCATTAGTGTCAATGATTTCACTTGTGTGTGAAGCAGCTGTGATACGGTTGACTGACTGTAGTTTGCTGTTACGTCTGTGGAGATTTGTTTCAGTGTTAAATTAAGATGGTGTGTTTAAACCGCACTGAGAAAGACTGTTTCCAAAAATATGCCACGAACATTCAATGCATGAAAGACCCTTTGCATTTGAATGTCTTTAACAGTGAACGTGCCCTTTATTATTAATTAAAGCTGAAGCGTGAAACTCAGTGTTCAAATACTTTGTCCTTTCCAGATTAATATTTGTAAAAACGACAAGTTCTGTAAATTGGTTCATTTTCTCAAACAGTAAACACTGACCCATTGACATGCACGTAAGATTAGGGGTTTTACAGAGCGGTGTTCTGAAACATGTAAACCAGGACGCCATAGTCCTTATAAGCAGGACTTGAGTTGAGGGGGTGGGCAGGGATGGCATCCCCCTTTTGCAAGAAATACAAAAAGTATCTTAAGTAAATGAGCACGTGCGCTCTCTCTCCGAAAACACTGGCAGGTATGTCGAAGTTCAGCGATGGTTGATTTGTCCTTCTTAAAGTAATGCAAGTTTCAGAAAGTTTCACACATCAAGGGAATATTTTGTCTTTCTTAAAAAAATAAAAATAAGAGCGAGAGAAAATAATGTAAGATATTGCTATGACAAGTGTTCAGTTACAACGTGTACATGTTTTAACTCCTGTTTGAGCATCCTTCATAGAAACAGCCCAAACTTCCTGTACTTGTTCTGTTATTGGAGAAGAGGAAATGCGTGTCTGTGACCGTGGGCGAGCGATCTAGAAAAAACCTTTTTCATGATTGTAACTTGGATTCTTTTTTTTATTGTTAACATATAATTTCTTAAAATATTAAACAGTGAAAAAATTGTGTTTTCAATATGACTCATATTTAAAAAACGCTTTTGTCCACCAGAACAAAGTCGTGGTGTGACCTACATGTAGGAGGTAACTCTGTTGTATAAGTTGACCATAAAACAAGTTATGACATCTCTTATAGATCAGGTTGGGTTTATTCGGGGCCGCAGCTCTTCTGATAAGTGGGAGTGGTGGTGGTGTAGTGGGCTAAAGCACATAACTGGTAATCGGGAGGTTGCTGGTTGTCCCTGTTATAAGTGCACTGTAAGTCACTTTGGATAAATGCATCTGCCAAAATGCATAAATGTAAATGATAACATCAGGTGTCTCATCAATATCATGTGATCAGTGGCGAATGATCAGACTCCGGTCGCTGCCATCTCACCTGATGCTGAAAAGGTGTTTGATACGGTAGAATGGGATTATCTTTTTAAGATTTTGGAAATTTACGAGTTTGGGAATAATTCTATTGGTTTAATTAACTTTATAGACACTTGGTAGTGGCGGTACAAACAAATGGATTAATTTCAGATTATTTTACTCTGGATTGGGGCACCAGCAGGGTTGCCCTCTTCCCCCATTATTGTTCTGTCTTGCCCTGGCACCATTAACAGCTGCGATAAGAAAGGAAGATGATTTTCCAGGGGTGATGGCGGGAGGTATGGGGCATAAACCTCTGCTTTACGCAGATTATATTTTATTATTTGTCTCTGACCCCATTAGATCTATGCCTTGCCTCCACAGAATTATTAATTCCTTTTCTAAATTCTCAGGATACAGAGTTAATTGATCTAAATCTGAAGCTTTGTCTCTGACAGTGTACTGCCCAGTAACAGCTTTCCAGCTGGTGCCTTCCAGTGACCCAAACAGGGCATTAAATATTTAAGCAAATTTGTGATTTAGTTAATCAATAAAAAGGTTTTCGAGTTTCACCATTGCAAAGCCTTTCAATCAAACTAATCAGAGTTAATTTACACCCGTTATCTCACATTTGCACTCGGTATGGACAAACGTGTCCAGAGTGTTTAACTCAGACATTTATTTACAGTTCAGAGATTTTCCTCATTTTATTAACTTATTCCTTAAACTGTTGTACAGAAGTAATATTACACTCGCAGTCCTGCTGTATGGCCCTAAATCAGCACAGCCGTGATTGCCTGTAAAACACGTGTCCCATACAGTATAAAACCAATTGAACTGAATAATATTCTGATTGTTTTAGGCTTTATTAAACTAATATTGGCCTGATAAACAAGTGGAGGTTTGCTGACTCAAGCCGTCTCCTCTAAGACGAGAAACCCACATTTGATCTCCTCATTGATCTGAATCTGACAGATGAGCAGATGATGGCCGCTGTAGTGTGTGTGGATGAGGAGAGATCCGCAGAACATCTGGAGGAACACCGTCATTGTGATGGACTCATCAGAACCAGAAGAGTCCAACCTGACCTGCTGTTCTGCTCTGATGGACATTCATGATAAAGGATGTAATGACGAGGCAGTTCTGGTAATGAAGTGGTTACTGTACAAGTCAACGGCAGAGTCTGCTGAAACTCAAACTGATGGAAACTAATTATAGCAGCGAGGAAAAATGGAGCGATTGTTTGAATCATGAGGAGTCGTCCGCTTATTGTCTCTAAAAACACACGCAACAAGCAGTGAAACTCAGTAAATGACTGTGTGTGTGTGTGTGTGTGAGTGTGTGTGAGTGTGTGTGCGTGCGTGCGTGCGTGTGCGTGTGTGTGTTGGATAATAACACTTCTTCAGTGGAAATGATTTAAACACTAGACAGAAGGTTATAGACAGGACACGAGTGACAGAATTGACATCAAACCCATAAATGTGTATTTCTGAGCAAACTATATTAAGTTCAACTAAATCACAAATGCTGTTACACAATTACTGTGCAATAAACACACTCGCACTCGACACCGTTTCCTGCATTCATGTAAACACTATTGTGTGAGAGATACAGATCAGAGACGCTTAATTGTTTAAAGCAATAAGAGCTGTGTGTGTGTGTGCGTGCGTGTGTGAATGAGTGTGTGTGTGTGTGTGTGTGTGTGTGTGTGTGTGTGTGTGAGTGTGTGTGAATGTGTGTGTGCGTGTGTGTGTGTGTGTGTGTGAGTGTGTGTGTATGTGTGCGTGTGTGAATGAGTGTGTGTGTGTGTGAGAGTGTGTGTGTGTGTGTGTGTGTGTAAGTGAGTGAGTGTGTGTGTGAGAGTGTGTGTGTGTGTTTAATGTCTTGTAAGGACATGTTCAGCGCTCCACAACATTAAACACAAAAGTAAAGATTCAGACAGATTATGCTTCGGGATTGTTGTGTATGATAGTGCAGGTATACAGGTCGAGTGCACAAACACGTCTCTGTACGCTTATTCTGCACGTGCACCTGCAATTTTTTGTGGGTCCACAATGTGTCATCACTGAGAGAAGATGAAGTGAACGACAGGAGACATATGTGGAAACAACAACAGTGGATGCACACGTCAGTCTGAAGGAATAAAAGACATCTAGTGTTTCATAGTCACACAAGGCTGAGCGTTCGACTGTACACACTCACTAGTCTTCTCGTCAAACCGAAGTATAATTTGGGTGCTTAGAGCGAAACACTGTTTGACAGTTGATCTTCAGAGATCAAACTTGCATTGAACAAAACTGTACGTAATTCACCCAGTGCCCGGGCATCATATAGACAGTTACTGATGGCACAGCTCATGCTCACACCCACCTGCACACAGGACTCGTTTCAGTCTTCATGCGCGACTGCTCACGCGACAAACACACAATGAATCAAACTTTACATTTAAACAACACTTTCATTCAGAGCTCTGCTGTGTCTCGTTCCATGAGAAAACATGACATCTAATGATTGTATTACACACCACAGGTCATCATGAAATAAAACAGCGATAAAGATCGAGTCCGAGTGCCCCGGATGCACCTGGAGCAGCGGAGGGAGGATATGAGGAACAGCTGTTTCCTGTGCACACTTCCTGTGGGCTTGTGTTTGAAGGGTGTTGGCGAGACCAGCGGCCATTTTCCAAACAGGATATATCTGCCACGGTCACAGGTGTGAACGCACCAACGCTCAGTATTTATTAGTTTGATGATGTGTTGTGAAAGAGACACCGGGTGTGCGATTGAAACGAGCGGCCAATGACACAAACACACACTCCATATTGATGTGTATGTTAAAGGGACAGTTCACCCAAAAAGTACAATTCTGTCATCATTTACTCACCCTCATGCCATCCCAGATGTGTGTGAATTTCTTTCTTCTGCAGAACACAAATTAAGTTTTCAGAAGAATATTTCAGCTCTGCAGGTCCGTACAATTCAAGTGAATGGTGACCAGAACTTTGAAGCTCCAAAAAAACACAAAGTAACCCATAAGACTCCAGTGGTTTAATCCATGTCTTCAGAAGTGATGTGACAGGTGTGGGTGAGAAACACATCAATATTCAAGTGATCTTTTACTGTTTAAATTATTGCTGATATATTAAACATTAATGATAATTGTAGCAAGTTATTTCAAGTTTGTTGAAACACTTCATATTAGACCTGAGCGTGACTGCTGTGCATTTTTACATTTTCTTTTTTGATTTGTAACTGGAAGTACCAAATAAACACGCAAACAAAAAATAAAAAAATAAAAACATTCTAAAGCAAATTGTTTTGCTAAAAATGTTTAAGAAATTAAACTTTAAATAATATCAACCTATAAAAAGTAGATTTATTTTAAAAGTGTTGATTATTCATGTTTATGTGACGTTACATCATAAATTATCATAATTCATTCAGATTGAAAGTAACGTCCAGCATCATCCAATCACTGTCAATCATGTTCAAATAAAATGATCCATTATAAATGGCGAATCTATGTACTGATGATCATTGTCCCATGTGTGTCAAACATGTTGATCCAAACATCATCTGCAGCCTGAAACTGAACTTTTGATCAGATTTTAGGAGTGAACGCACTTAACTGCATAGAGAGATATAGGATGCTCCCTTGCTCCCTATTTAGGGAATGACTTAACCTCCAGTGTGCTGTCTGTCTGCACTGGTCTCAGAACAGTTATAGGAGAGCTATAGGATGCTCCCTTGCTCCCTATTTAGTGCATGACTTAACCTCCAGTGTGCTGTCTGTCTGCACTGGTCTCAGAACAGTTATAGGAGAGATATAGGATGCTCCCTTGCTCCCTATTTAGTGCATGACTTAACCTCCAGTGTGCTGTCTGTCTGTACTGGTCTCGGAACAGTTATAGGAGAGATATAGGATGCTCCCTTGCTCCCTATTTAGTGCATGACTTAACCTCCAGTGTGCTGTCTGTCTGCACTGGTCTCGGAACAGTTATAGGAGAGATATAGGATGCTCCCTTGCTCCCTATTTAGTGCATGACTTAACCTCCAGTGTGCTGTCTGTCTGTACTGGTCTCGGAACAGTTATAGGAGAGATATAGGATGCTCCCTTGCTCCCTATTTAGTGCATGACTTAACCTCCAGTGTGCTGTCTGTCTGCACTGGTCTCAGAACAGTTATAGGAGAGATATAGGATGCTCCCTTGCTCCCTATTTAGTGCATGACTTAACCTCCAGTGTGCTGTCTGTCTGTACTGGTCTCGGAACAGTTATAGGAGAGATATAGGATGCTCCCTTGCTCCCTATTTAGTGCATGACTTAACCTCCAGTGTGCTGTCTGTCTGCACTGGTCTCGGAACAGTTATAGGAGAGATATAGGATGCTCCCTTGCTCCCTATTTAGTGCATGACTTAACCTCCAGTGTGCTGTCTGTCTGTACTGGTCTCGGAACAGTTATAGGAGAGATATAGGATGCTCCCTTGCTCCCTATTTAGTGCATGACTTAACCTCCAGTGTGCTGTCTGTCTGCACTGGTCTCGGAACAGTTATAGGAGAGATAGAGGATGCTCCCTTGCTCCCTATTTAGTGCATGACTTAACCTCCAGTGTGCTGTCTGTCTGTACTGGTCTCGGAACAGTTATAGGAGAGATATAGGATGCTCCCTTGCTCCCTATTTAGTGCATGACTTAACCTCCAGTGTGCTGTCTGTCTGCACTGGTCTCGGAACAGTTATAGGAGAGATATAGGATGCTCCCTTGCTCCCTATTTTGTGCATTACTTAACCTCCAGTGTGCTGTCTGTCTGTACTGATCTCAGAACAGTTATAGGAGAGATATAGGATGCTCCCTTGCTCCCTATTTAGTGCATGACTTAACCTCCAGTGTGCTGTCTGTCTGCACTGGTCTCAGAACAGTTATAGGAGAGATATAGGATGCTCCCTTGCTCCCTATTTTGTGCATTACTTAACCTCCAGTGTGCTGTCTGTCTGCACTGGTGACACGCGAACAACATTCATTTAGATTTTATTCTTTTAAATTATGCTTTGCGTATAGTGAAGCCAAAATACAACGTCCACGTATGTTGACACGGGGTCGCACGAGGTCCAGTTTCTGTCTGCTTCTCACACAAAACTACTTCAGAAGATTTAAAATATAGCACACGGGTCACATGACCAACTTACATGATCGATTGATTGTTCTTTTATGTTTTTTCTTTTTGGATCTTCACAGATGTGGTCACTATGAACTGATGTTGTATGGAAAAGAGCAGCATAAGGACTTCTTAATAGTTCTCCTTTTGTGCTCAACAGAACAATAACAGCATGCAGTTTTGGAATGACATGATAGTGATTAAATGATGACAGAATTCTTATTTTTGAGTGACAGACTGTGATTGGCTCCGTTCGATTAATGAATGCGGACTGTAATGGCGTGTGTTTGCACTCATGATGGTGAATATAAAGACGTCAGTGGAAGGACACGGCTGTTGTTTCCATGTCAGCGGGTCACTCTGGAGTTTGTGCTCATCATGTCTCATATTTCTCATGTTCAGCATAAAGTCTCACACACTGACAGGAAATACAGTTTATATCTTCATTTCTTCCCTTTCCTGTGTTTCTTTGCCTTTCTCAACAGGTTTCTCGTTCATATTTTCCATCATGTGATGTTTAGTTTCAGGCAGTAGAGGACGCTAATGAGCCACAAACACATCATTTACTCACCCTAATGTTGTTCCTAACCCATCATGACTTCTGTAAAACAGAAACACTTGAATGATAATTTAAGGCTGGTCACATGACATGCACAAACCAGCGAGGATTGATGTTATCGATATCACCGCCATATTGGATTCAGCATGGATGACATCGTTCATAAAGTGAAAAACGACTCACATTACGGTCTCTTCTTAAAGCAAAGTGTCGCATGCCTCCATGAAGGACTTTCGTGTGCTTTATTAAACGTTTAAGTCATTGTTCAGATGGTTCTGGAACAACACGGATGAATAACTGATGACAGACTTTTCATTGGTGGTTGAACAATTAATTTCTGCACCACTAGAGTCACCAAACAGAATTACCAATCAAGACATGTATTAAAATGTGTAAGTCAAAGTGTATATTTATACTATAATAATTCACGAGAATCAGAAAACTGATGTTTGAATTTCAGCAGGTCACTCTTCAGGACAGTGATGTAATGACGATGTGAAGCGACACAGAAGACTGTAAATACATTGTAGTGTTTCAAAGTAACAATTTAATATTTCTTCTTTCAGTACTCACACAGATGTGACACAGATGTCTCAGACCAAAGAAAAACATATACATGAATAAATAAATATACTGTCAACTAAAGTACATGAATAAGAGTGAATTAAATAAACAATCAGCACTCATGTAATGCACAACACTGAACAATGAGTGAAACATGTGACGATATACAGGATTCCAGCAGAAACACTCCAGTGACGATATACAGGATTCCAGCAGAAACACTCCAGTGACGATATACAGGATTCCAGCAGAAACACTCCAGTGACGATATACAGGATTCCAGCAGAAACACTCCAGTGATGATATACAGGATTCCAGCAGAAACACTCCAGTGACGATATACAGGACTCCTGCAGAAACACTCCAGTGACGATATACAGGATTCCAGCAGAAACACTCCAGTGACGATATAAAGCGGAATAATACCATCACCAGCCGCTGGACTTGTGCTGCGTGTTCAGCTTCAGGACATCACCACATTTCAAGCACTTCGAGTTTGTGTTTGCGTCTTTCTTCGGAATATTCCAGCACTGTCGACATCGCACACGATATTTCTTGTACCTGTAAAAACCAAGAGACTATAAACTCCATCAGCCAATTCACAAAAATATCCACCTACAGCAGCACATGAGGAATGTCTTCATTATAGAGACTCAGTGCTAAACACATACTGCTGATGCTACAGACACATCTGGATAATAAACCTCAAAACTGTATGAAGAGTATCTGACAACTGAACCATTTCTGATTGTTTAAATGTTGACGGCACCCCCACCTGATCCCACAGGCGTTACAGAGTGGCGTCCCATCTTCAGCATCTCTCCACAGAGGAGTCTTCCTCGTACAACAGGATGCACAGATCTTACTCCCTAATAAACAAATATATCACAACGAATATTAATCATGGTTTCAGTCTATACAGCATCCGGAAACATTGTTGTTACGGTCTTGTTCCAAAATTGATTAAATTCATTATTTTCCTCAATTCTACAAACAATACCCCATAATGATAACGGGAAAGAAGTTTGTTTGAAATCTTTGCAAATGTATTAAACATTTAATAAAAAATAAAAAAAGTGAATAAGTATTCACACCCTTTGCTCAATACTTTGTTGAAGCACCTTTGGCACCAATTACAGCCTCAAGTCTTTTTGTGTATGATGCTACAAGCTTGGCACACCTATTTTTGGGCAGTTTCTCCCATTCTTCTTTGCAGGACCTCTCAAGCTCCATCAGGTTGGATGGGGAGCGTCGGTGCACAGCCATTTTCAGATCTCTCCAGAGATGTTCAATCGGGTTCAAGTCTGGGCTCTGGCTGGGCCACTCAAGGACATTCCCAGAGTTGTCCCGTAGCCACTCCTTTGTTATCTTGGCTGTGTGTTTAGGGTTGTTGTCCTGTTGGAAGATGAACCTTCACCCCAGTCTGAGATCCAGAGCGCTCTGGAACAGGTGTTCATCAAGGATGTCTCTGTACATTGCTGCATTCATCTTTCCCCTCGATCCTGACTAGTCTCCCAGTTCCTGCCGCTGAAAAACATCCCCACAGCACGATGCTGCCACCACCATGCTTCACTATAGGGATGGGATTGGCCAGGTGAGTGGTGCCCGTTTCCTCCAGACATCCTCCAGCTTGCCATTCAGGACAAAGAGTTCAATCTTTAGTTTCTCATGGTCTGAGAGTCCTTCAGGTGCCTTTTGGCAAACTCCAGACGGGCTGTCATGTGCCTTTTACTGAGGAGTGGCTTCCATCTGGTCTCTCTACCACACAGGCCTGATTGGTGGAGTGCTGCAGAGATGGTTGTTCTTCTGGAAGGTTCTCCTCTCTCCACAGAGAAATGCTGGAGCTCTGTCAGAGTGACCATTGGGTTCTTGGTCACCTCCCTGACTAAGGCCCTTCTCCCCCGATCGTTCAGATTGGCCAGGCGGCCAGCTCTAGGAAGAGTCCTGGTGGTTGCAATCTTCTTCCATTTACAGATGATGGAGGCCACTGTGCTCATTGGGACCTTCAATGCTGCAGAAATGTTTCTGTACCCTTCCCCAGATCTGTGCCTTGATACAATCCTGTCTCGGAGGTCTACAGACAATTCCTTGGACTTCATGGCTTGTGCTCTGACATGCACGGTTAACTGTGGGACCTTATATAGACAGGTGTGTGCCTTTCCAAATCATGTCCAATCAACTGAATTTACCACAGGTGGACTCCAATCAAGTTGTAGAAACATCTCGAGGATGATCAGTGGAAACAGGAGGCACCTGACCTCAATTTTGAGTGTCATGGCAAAGGGTGTGAATACTTATGTACATGTGATGATTTTTTTTTTTTTTTTTTTTTTTAATTTGCAAAGATTTCAAACAAACTTCTTTCCCGTTGTCATTATGGGGTATTGTTTGTAGAATTTTGAGGAAAATAATGAATTTAATCCATTTTGGAATAAGGCTGTAACATAAAATGTGGGAAAAGGGAAGTGCTGGGAATACTTTCCGGATGCTCTGTATATCATCAGTCTATAGCGGACACTAAACTGACAACGGTAAAGTAAACTGTGTCTACACGTGCAAAACTGGCTAACACAATGTGGGTGTGTGTTTGTTTGCGAGTGTGGGCTTGTATATACACTTATGCACGTGTGTGTGTGTGTGTGTGTGTGTGTATGTGTGTGTTTAGTGCTTCCACTGCTGGTGGGGTGCTGTACTGACTGATCAGGCCACTGGAGTCGCTCTCCTCCTCTGAGCTGCTGCTCCTCTGAGTGGTCTGCAGAGATCTGTTCCTGCTGCTCTTCAAGCGTCTGATCTCCTCACTGAACAGACAACACAATATCAACACCAGGTGTCAGTGTGGACATCATTAGCAGGGAAATGCACTACATGTATGTGGACACCTAATTAACACGTTGTGCCATTTCAACTACACATTACTAACAGATGCATGAAATCAAGCTCAAACACCTTTAACAACTATTTACAGAAGAACGGGGCCCTGATCTGCTGCAGCATACACACACAGTGAGGTTCATATAGAAGTTATTCCAGACCTGAACCCCTTTGAGATTAATCAGAACCCAACATCAGCACCTGACCTCTGACCTCACCGATACTCTGAGAGCAAAGGTTAGAAGCCGTTACAGCAGCAATGAGACGAGCCACTCATGCTAACATGATCGCATGAGCCACCAAATGTTCCAGTGTCCTCACATCAACCCCATTCAGACATCGCATCAACTGACATGCCTTTCCCTTATTCTGTGGTGCGACTGGAAGAAACCAGAAGGCAATCACGTTTACATAAAGAGGAGTGCGATTCAGAGGTTGTATTTTTACTCCACAGACGGTTGTTTAGGGTGCATGGTTCGTAAAATAGGCATTCCTCTTTACTATAACAACTTGCTTTTGGCACCCCTCTGTGGAAACTGAAGCTCACACGTGGCCAAACCTTCAACTACACTTCATGAGTGCCACTGGGGGCGGAGCCTAGAAATGACCGTACATCTGAATGGTGTTGAAATGCTCAAACAGAAATGAATGTGGTGTTTGGGTGTCCACATACTGATGACCAGATATAAACTAACACCTATTGGTCCATATGAATTCTATGCGTTACCTTCTCAGAGGTCAAAGTACACAGGTTAAACCAGAAGTATGCGTGCCAGTTCACCTGTAGTTTGAGGTGATGATCAGGCTGCACTGGTGTGTGCTCGTGTCCAGCTCCGGATACATGCTGAATGTGACCCCCTGAACATCAGGATCCTGGGGATCGGGGCTCCGGACCGGATGAGGCTGCTTCCTCGGTGTTCGCCTGCAGGGACCCCATGATGATTGCTGGACGTCCTGCGGCTCCTTGATCAGATTCCCTATGAGATTATTATTGAGGTCAGCTGACGGCGATGGACTCGTTTCCCGCTGCACGTTCAGAGGAAGCCACACATTCGCAACGTCTGACACTAGACAGGAAGTGAAATCAAGGGGGCGGATCCCTGAGTCAGCGGTGCTTCCTGAGGACAGGGCAACAGATTCGACCTGCTGTGACCAATCAGAGCAACTGTCCTCTGTGGATGCGACACGCAGGATAGATGTGTCGTCCGTCATGCTGATGTCATCCACGGTGTTTCTCATTATTATAAGTTCTGTGAGATCATCGGGTTCTTTCATGTTCTCATCATCTGTGAGGTCATTTGTGATGTCAGAGCTGCAGATCACAGCAGGTGAGAAACACACATGAGGTGGGATGCAGCGGGTGGATGCTACAGGACAGTTGCGTTCAAACGGAGCTCCTGAGGACGGAGTGGATGACATCACGGTATTTAAGAGAAGATCCACTTGATCTCCATCATCATCACAGCTGGACTGTAGCAGCCGTTCACACTGCTGGTTTATCAGACGCATCACCTCCCATGCGCTGCTGTGGTCACACTCGCGCATGACAGAGAAGGAGCCGGAGAACTCTGATGCGGAGTCTTTGTGGAGATCATCGTGGCCGCACTGAGCATCCAGGTGTTCAGAGCTGAAGTTCTCCTCTGCAGGTGGAGTGAGTTTGGTGGCCTCCTGCAGCAGGTAGAGGATCGTGGACTGCGTGACCTGCTGCTGCTCTTCTCCAGACTCATGAGGAACACGCATGTTGGAACTCATCCTTTATCTGCTCACTGAACAAGAGAACATGATCACAACACACACTCATGTGACATGCACAGATCATTTAAACATGGATCAACAGTCTGTGTGTATTAGTGATTTTCACCAGGGATTAAAAACAAAATGTTTTTCCTTTAAAGTTCGTTCTGAGCAGAAATTTTATTTTTCGTTGCGATTCTGGCATTCCGAAGCCTCCTTTCCAAATGGTTAGGATGAAATAAGAGCGGTTAATAACGTCCTGTATGAAATGACAGGAGTCTGTGCCAAGCAAGGGTGATAATTCAGCAGCAGCTTTTCCAGATCTCACAAGAGAATCAAGTGACCTGCTCTGGAAAAACAAACCCAAAATAAGTGACTTACCACAACCAAAATAAATCGATAATAAGCGATAACATTTGTCATTATCAGCATAGAAATCATAAATAGTTTACAGTAGCCAATATAAAATATCTTTTTTCTCCCAATCTGGAACGCCCAATTCCCAATGCGCTCCAAGTCCTTGTGGTGGTGCGGTTACTCGCCTGGTGGCGGAGGACGAATCTCAGTTGCCTCCGCGTCTGAGACCGTCATTCCACGCATCTCATCACGTGACTTGAGCGTGTTACCATGGAGACGTAGCGCACGTGGAGGCTCACGCTATTCTCCGCAGCATCCACGCACAACTCGCCACACGCCCCACCGAGAGCGAGAACCGCATTATAGTGACCACGAGGAGGTTACCCCATGTGACTCTACCCTCCCTAGCAACCGGGCCAACTTGGTTACCCCATGTGACTCTACCCTCCCTAGCAACCGGGACAATTTGGTTACCCCATGTGACTCTACCCTCCCTAGCAACCGGCCCAATTTGGTTGCTAAGGAGACCTGTCTGGAGTCACTCAGCACGTCCTGGATTCAAACTCAAGACTCCAGGTGTGATAGTCAGCGTCAACAAAATAATTTTAATAGATGTATTCTTAATATTAAATAGATCCCCAAAATGATTTATTAATCGATTCATAAATAACTCCCTACTGCACGCGCATTCTCTCTCTCTCTCTCTCTCTCTCTCTCTCTCTCTCTCTCACACACACACACACACACACACAGTGTAATTCCAAAAACATGGACTTTGATTCCATGAAATATAATCGGATATAATAATAATAATAATAATAATAATAATGTTAATAAATTGTTACTAGCATTTAAAAATAACATTTGCATTAAGGAACCATTGCAAGGGTCTTCGGTTCCATTTAGAAAAAATTGTTTGCTTTTGGATTTGTTTTTTGAAACGTTTCTGTTCCCTGCTTTTCATAAACTAGAGACAGTTTTACAGAAAATAGTGCCTTAAAGTCCCCAGTGAACGAAAACAGCAGTGGAAAGGACAGAAAACTCCAGATGATCTTTATTCCTGCTTGATTGTATGTTTAGAAAGCCGCTGATATATTATAGAAACCTTGATGTTTAAGTACATGTGTGTTTGAGGTGACTTCAGCTGACATCAGTTCAGATACATTTATAACAATATTCCACCTGAAATGATCCGTCTGTCCAATTCATTACCCCTTCTGATGCAGTGATCATTAAACCACAGAGGAAAACACCTTAATGTGTCTTTACATGGAAAACAATATCATCATTCCCAAACTTTCATCCTTTTTCTAAGAGTTGATAAGAGTCACACATCTGTCCACTGCAATATAAGATAATGGTCAATATTCAAGCTGCTTAAATGTTGTCATGAATAAAAACACAATGTCAGCCATGAAGTATGTCAGTGATTTGGGAGATAAACTTACAGAAAGAAATTGTAGATAAATTATCACTTGATGATAAAACTGCATGTGAACAACTTACATAAAGGTTCGGCAAGACAATATTTCAAACACTGCTGATAATTCACATTTTCAATCATACACGTCATCACTCACGATGAGGAGCTGATTCCTGTCAGGAGTCGCTACAATGTATCCGTGGAATCTCCCGCGCCCGGCGCGCGCACCGCCAAACACTTCATTCCGCGTTCATCACTGTCACAATAATAATAATGATGATCAACAACTGATCAAATACACTCACCGCACAACAATGAGCAGCTTTCACAAGTTTTAGAAACATTTTCTTCCACATGTAGGAATCCGGAGTGTCACGTGACATGATGTACAGGTGATGCTGATCTCACAGGTGTCACGGTCACGCGCTTCCTCGAGAACACTTTTATCTGCAGCTGAACGTCCAATTAAACTCAAACTGGCCTATTTTAAAATAAAATATTAAAAAATTTAAAATTTAGATATCAGAGCAGAATTTCCAAATTTTGTTTGAATTTTTTAGAGGGGAATTTTAGAAGTCTTTAAAAAAAAAAGTAAAATATTATTAAACGAGAACAGAAAGTTTTCCCTAATTTAAAGAGTCACATAGTGTCACTTTAACCGCAAATGTACCAATTATTCATTTCTTCTCAAACTCTGAAGACACAAAATGCATCATTATTGTTTATTGTGTACATGGAGCAAAAATAAAAGCACATTACTGTAAAAACCTTTAACTCATGTGTGTTTTACAGTTGGACAATAATAACTGAATCTGTGCGCAGACACATGATGAGCGGACACAGGAGAAATGTGTTTATTACTGATCAAACATAATCAACTGGAATGACACAATATCATCTGTATAAACGCCAGACATGTCCAAGTCATTTTAGCCCAAAATGAAATACAACAAAGTATTTTGCCACTATTATGATTTTTATATTGTGACATTATGACAATCATTGTTTTAAACTGTAAAGTATTCAGTCATCACGCTAATATTTGTTGTGTTATTTAATATTACTTTAAATAGCTGTTCTGCAGTGCATTCATGAGAATAACTGGTATTATAATGACATTAAAGTCAAACGTTTGAAGGATTTTTATCTTCTTCATATTACAGTAATGACCATTTGGTGGGAACTATCACAAAACAAATTTGCCACCAAGCAAAAGTCTTAATGGACCTAAAAATAGATTTTATTTTCTTTATGCACAATTTCATAGATGTATATAGACTTTATTTTATTCGTTATATTCAGTTTGACATCTGTAATGAAGCGCTCTGATGACAGATTGTTCTTTCACATGTTTTATCAGTAAACTCAGTCAAAAATATGCTGTAAAAGTATTTAAGAAAATGGTGAAGCAGAACAGACGAACAGAAGCACACACACGAGAACTTCATGCGAGTTCAATAATTCTGTGCAGATGTTTCACAGAATTAAAAACAGCTTTTATCAGCTCTGAACTGGGAAAGAAGCTTCAGTTTCTGGACACTGACCGCCCCTGTCGGGAGTTGTGTGCGCTCCTTCGAAAGTAAATAGTGTTGGTATCCCACAGTGCTTTGCAATCGGTCACATCGGTCGACCCCTGACCTTTGACCCTGTCAGTGAGGTTTGGGGACGTGACCGTCCACGTAGAAGTTGCGTGTGACCTTTGGAAGTGTCACCTCGATGCCATCCATTTCAGGGGTCAGAATGATCTGACAACCCAGACGAGAATTCTCCTGCAGCATCGGTGCCATGTCCAACATATCATCCTCCCTGCAGTCACAAACAAGCACATGTGACCAAAGCTGGACATTAAACCATTGTCTGATTTGCTGTTTTTGAGAGGTTTTGGGCACTGCTTTACCTTTCTTCAGGTTCTGGAAGTTTGTCGTAGTATTCACTCTTGACATACACGTGACAGGTGGAGCACGCGAGAGACGCTTCACACGCCCCTGACGACACAATAACACTGAGACTGTGAGAATCCACAGCAGAAACACAGGAGAACATTGGGCACAGAAATCATGCTGGACTCACCCTCGAGATCAATGCCATGTTTGTGTGCCAGATAAAGAATATTATCACCCACTTTAGCTTTGACTGGAATCTTCTGGCCTGATCGGTCGATATACACCACATTAACACTGCAGCATGAGAACATCAGGACTGTCAAACACACATCTACAGCTTATAACATTCAGGATATGAGGAGTTTATTCAACAGTATCAACACTCACACATGCTCGTGTGTGTCCTCCACAGGTGAGTGACTCTCTTCACTCTGATAAACACCTGAAACAAAACAACAACAGCATTTCATAAACATGTTCATTCAATATCTGCTGCTGGACACAACAAACATCTTAAACTACTGACATGTTCTTCCACAGATTCATCTCTCTAAACCACCTTAAAGTGATGCAAGAAACTACACAGAAAACTGTAGTGTGTGAGTCTAGTGTACTACAGTCTGTGTGTGTGAGTCTAGTGTACTACAGTCTGTGTGTATGAGTCTAGTGTACTACAGTCTGTGTGTGTGAGTCTAGTGTACTACAGTCTGTGTGTGTGAGTCTAGTGTACTACAGTCTGTGTGTGTGAGTCTAGTGTACTACAGTCTGTGTGTGTGAGTCTAGTGTACTACAGTCTGTGTGTATGAGTCTAGTGTACTACAGTCTGTGTGTGTGAGTCTAGTGTACTACAGTCTGTGTGTGTGAGTCTAGTGTACTACAGTCTGTGTGTGTGAGTCTAGTGTACTACAGTCTGTGTGTATGAGTCTAGTGTACTACAGTCTGTGTGTATGAGTCTAGTGTACTACAGTCTGTGTGTATGAGTCTAGTGTACTACAGTCTGTGTGTATGAGTCTAGTGTACTACAGTCTGTGTGTGCGAGTCTAGTGTACTACAGTCTGTGTGTATGAGTCTAGTGTACTACAGTCTGTGTGTGTGAGTCTAGTGTACTACAGTCTGTGTGTGTGAGTCTAGTGTACTACAGTCTGTGTGTGTGAGTCTAGTGTACTACAGTCTGTGTGTATGAGTCTAGTGTACTACAGTCTGTGTGTGCGAGTCTAGTGTACTACAGTCTGTGTGTGCGAGTCTAGTGTACTACAGTCTGTGTGTGCGAGTCTAGTGTACTACAGTCTGTGTGTGTGAGTCTAGTGTACTACAGTCTGTGTGTGTGAGTCTAGTGTACTACAGTCTGTGTGTGTGAGTCTAGTGTACTACAGTCTGTGTGTGTGAGTCTAGTGTACTACAGTCTGTGTGTGTGAGTCTAGTGTACTACAGTCTGTGTGTATGAGTCTAGTGTACTACAGTCTGTGTGTGCGAGTCTAGTGTACTACAGTCTGTGTGTGCGAGTCTAGTGTACTACAGTCTGTGTGTGTGAGTCTAGTGTACTACAGTCTGTGTGTATGAGTCTAGTGTACTACAGTCTGTGTGTGTGAGTCTAGTGTACTACAGTCTGTGTGTGCGAGTCTAGTGTACTACAGTCTGTGTGTATGAGTCTAGTGTACTACAGTCTGTGTGTGTGAGTCTAGTGTACTACAGTCTGTGTGTGCGAGTCTAGTGTATTACAGTCTGTGTGAGTCTAGTGTACTACAGTCTGTGTGTGTGAGTCTAGTGTACTACAGTCTGTGTGTGTGAGTCTAGTGTACTACAGTCTGTGTGTATGAGTCTAGTGTACTACAGTCTGTGTGTGTGAGTCTAGTGTACTACAGTCTGTGTGTGCGAGTCTAGTGTACTACAGTCTGTGTGTATGAGTCTAGTGTACTACAGTCTGTGTGTGTGAGTCTAGTGTACTACAGTCTGTGTGTGTGAGTCTAGTGTACTACAGTCTGTGTGTGTGAGTCTAGTGTACTACAGTCTGTGTGTGTGAGTCTAGTGTACTACAGTCTGTGTGTGTGAGTCTAGTGTACTACAGTCTGTGTGTGTGAGTCTAGTGTACTACAGTCTGTGTGTGTGAGTCTAGTGTACTACAGTCTGTGTGTGCGAGTCTAGTGTACTACAGTCTGTGTTTGTGAGTCTAGTGTACTACAGTCTGTGTGTGTGAGTCTAGTGTACTACAGTCTGTGTGTGTGAGTCTAGTGTACTACAGTCTGTGTGTATGAGTCTAGTGTACTACAGTCTGTGTGTGTGAGTCTAGTGTACTACAGTCTGTGTGTGTGAGTCTAGTGTACTACAGTCTGTGTGTATGAGTCTAGTGTACTACAGTCTGTGTGTGTGAGTCTAGTGTACTACAGTCTGTGTGTGTGAGTCTAGTGTACTACAGTCTGTGTGTATGAGTCTAGTGTACTACAGTCTGTGTGTGTGAGTCTAGTGTACTACAGTCTGTGTGTGTGAGTCTAGTGTACTACAGTCTGTGTTTATGAGTCTAGTGTACTACAGTCTGTGTGTGCGAGTCTAGTGTACTACAGTCTGTGTGTATGAGTCTAGTGTACTACAGTCTGTGTGTGTGAGTCTAGTGTACTACAGTCTGTGTTTATGAGTCTAGTGTACTACAGTCTGTGTGTGCGAGTCTAGTGTACTACAGTCTGTGTGTATGAGTCTAGTGTACTACAGTCTGTGTGTGTGAGTCTAGTGTACTACAGTCTGTGTTTATGAGTCTAGTGTACTACAGTCTGTGTGTGCGAGTCTAGTGTACTACAGTCTGTGTTTATGAGTCTTGTGTACTACAGTCTGTGTTTATGAGTCTAGTGTACTACAGTCTGTGTTTGTGAGTCTAGTGTACTACAGTCTGTGTTTATGAGTCTTGTGTACTACAGTCTGTGTGTGTGAGTCTAGTGTACTACAGTCTGTGTGTATGAGTCTAGTGTACTACAGTCTGTGTGTGCGAGTCTAGTGTACTACAGTCTGTGTGTGCGAGTCTAGTGTACTACAGTCTGTGTGTGCGAGTCTAGTGTACTACAGTCTGTGTGTGTGAGTCTAGTGTACTACAGTCTGTGTGTGTGAGTCTAGTGTACTACAGTCTGTGTTTATGAGTCTAGTGTACTACAGTCTGTGTGTGTGAGTCTAGTGTACTACAGTGTGTGTGTGTGAGTCTAGTGTACTACAGTCTGTGTGTATGAGTCTAGTGTACTACAGTCTGTGTTTATGAGTCTAGTGTACTACAGTCTGTGTGTGCGAGTCTAGTGTACTACAGTCTGTGTTTATGAGTCTTGTGTACTACAGTCTGTGTTTATGAGTCTAGTGTACTACAGTCTGTGTTTATGAGTCTAGTGTACTACAGTCTGTGTTTATGAGTCTTGTGTACTACAGTCTGTGTGTGTGAGTCTAGTGTACTACAGTCTGTGTGTATGAGTCTAGTGTACTACAGTCTGTGTGTGCGAGTCTAGTGTACTACAGTCTGTGTGTGCGAGTCTAGTGTACTACAGTCTGTGTGTGCGAGTCTAGTGTACTACAGTCTGTGTGTGTGAGTCTAGTGTACTACAGTCTGTGTGTGTGAGTCTAGTGTACTACAGTCTGTGTTTATGAGTCTAGTGTACTACAGTCTGTGTGTGTGAGTCTAGTGTACTACAGTGTGTGTGTGTGAGTCTAGTGTACTACAGTCTGTGTGTATGAGTCTAGTGTACTACAGTCTGTGTGTGTGAGTCTAGTGTACTACAGTCTGTGTGTGTGAGTCTAGTGTACTACAGTCTGTGTGTATGAGTCTAGTGTACTACAGTCTGTGTGTGTGTGAGTGTCTAGTGTACTACAGTCTGTGTGTGTGAGTCTAGTGTACTACAGTCTGTGTGTGTCTAGTGTACTACAGTCTGTGTGAGTCTAGTGTACTACAGTCTGTGTGAGTCTAGTGTACTACAGTCTGTGTGTGTGTGTGTGTCTAGTGTACTACAGTCTGTGTGTGTGAGTCTAGTGTACTACAGTCTGTGTGTGTGTGAGTGTGTGTGAGTGTTGAACGCACTTATTGTCGTCCGCAGGCGTCTGTTCGGCGCTGTGAACCCGTCGATTGCTCGCATGGCTCCGGTGCACATGTTTAAGCGGTTTAAGGGACACACGCTGCAGTCTGCCGGTGAAACTCTGATGAACCTCTGAGAGAAACTCACACCAGCGCGGACAGCCGCGGACGCCGCCATGACACTTGTCATCACGTGACCAGCGCTGGCCAATACCAGCAAGCGCATCAATGTCAACACTACACTGATGATATAATTTGCACAAAGTATTCTTACATTTCTTTTGCCAACAATCAAACAAAATCTTTACACTTTCTTCTCAGAAATGGATATTCTGAAGGAACCTTTAAAAATTCATGTAAATTAGAAAAATGAAACCTTACTAAATTGTTTTGAGAAATTCTTCTTTCTTAAAAGCGCCTAATTCTATTTTATAGCACCTTGTAATGTACTATGCATTATTTATCTTACACAATCAATAATTGAGCAATATTTCCTCCTTTTATATTCTGTACCTTCTACAATCTTTAATATTTTTCACAGGAATATCAAACCGTTTCTTTCTTCTTCTTTTTCTGTTAATTTTAATTTAGGTGATTGATATTGTATATGTAAAGTATAAAGTTTATCAGTGATCATGTGGATTATGATACTGGATTATGAATGTATTGTTTGTAAATTTGTTAAGTGAAAATAAATGCATAAAAAAGTATTCTTGGAGTGTAAAGTGTGCTGGAGAGTTTGTGATTGAATAATACATATTATAACTGTTTAGGCTATTTATTTATTTATTTATTGTGCACTAGAATTGATTTCACTGATGTGTTTAATATAAGCAAAACATCATTTTATTTAGAGTGGGTGAAGGACAATAACAAGATTGCACCTGTGTGGGAAATGTTGGTGAAATTGATTTTAAGTCTTTCTCATGAACATTATGCAACAGTAAATCCCACATCAGAGAAACAGTTCAACTAGTGTAATGTTGTTTTACATTCTCCAGAGGGCGACAAACACCACTAACACTTCTAAAGATCTCTTAAATGGGTTCTGCACCTCTAATCTGTCATTCAAACATGTTTCCTTTGTGTTGTGTCTCAGGTCATACTGCTAAATGAATGCATGTAACTGTGAGTGTTGATGATGATGATGAAGATGATGATGATGATGTTTTGATCCAGTAATTGTTCACTTTATGATTTTCATGAATATATTGATGTTTTCCAAAAGCTTGTGAAAGTTTGAAACTCTTGACTCAAGAGTGAAACTGCAGTTTGATGTGAATGTTTTGTGTCCGCCGTAATATCAGATCTGAAAGAAACTTGTTCTGACAGCTCGGCTGAACTCGATCTTATCCTGTTTAACTGGATTTACAGTGTCTTCTGGCAGACATTGATCAAATGTCTCTTAAAGAACTCCAGACTACACGAAAATAAAGTATACTTCAAGTTCATTTTATTAAGTAAACTTAAGTACATTTCCCAAGTATACTTGACATACTAAGTGTCCTTATATCAAAGTACCAGTAGCATACTTGTAAGTGTACTACTTTAATACTTTTATGTATCCTTAAAGTGCAAGAGTAGTAAAGTTTAAGGCACAAAACTAGTTTACATCCAAGTTTTATTTTGTACTGTGAACTTATACTGCTAGTTTACTAGTTATATACTTCTAGCCTAGTTTTGTAGTTTATGAAATTACCCTTTTAAGTATACTACTCAGTAAACTACTGGTTTAATAGTTTTTATACTGCAAGCATACATGTAAGTTTTCTTTAAGTGTGTTTAACATCATACTTATAGTTCACTATATTATGTTTGCACTTTAAAGTGTACTAGCTTTCGATGTAGGTGTTAGTATTTATGCTTGAAACTCACATGTACACTACCAGTGGACTACACCTGTAAATACCCACAAGACAAACTCAGGAGTGAAACTGTGAACTTAAAGTTTTCTTTATAAATCAAAGTTTTGAAACAAATATTGTTTTGGATGCCCCGGACAAACACACAGTATGAACTCGATATTTAGGGTAACTGGATACCCGTGAACATGTTCTGCCCTGTTAAATGTCAGAGGAACCACAAAATGAAATGTTCTTGTCACACGGTCTCTTTGCAGTGGCTTGCGTGGCGTGGCGTCACATTGTGCACGCTGATGTAGGGAAACCTCGACAGCGTCTGTGAGATAAAACACAATCCAAACATGACTTTATTATTGACTTTTCTATCACTCCAAATGAACACAGTACAACAGTGAAAGGAGCATGTAGGGAGGATTAGTATCAGTTTCTGAATATTAAAGCAATCTACTAAATGTTATTTTTACATGCAGCTGAAAATGTCCTTTAGACGTCTGCCTGTACATACTTACGGTTTTTAGGGCATCAAAGTGGCCTTTTGGTTTGCAGCGTTGTGAGATTTGTATTTTTCTGAATTGATGATCCCAGATTCGACTTTTACAGGCTTTTCACGTAATGTTTGGAAGGTAGCGTGTTTCTTCCATGTTGGACGTATCAGTAATTGAACTCACCCAGCGTCACCACCAACATGCACATTTTGTGAAATGGACTGTGTGAGTAACATGCAGGAACATATTTTTGAATGACATTTTCCTTTATTTAAAAGCACTCACCAACTATAGCTTCAAGTTTGGTGTTATCCAGCTTGGATTCCACGTGTTTGTGTGCCCCTGATTGTCTCCCGGTCAAACTTGAATGGCACAGCAAGGTCCCGATGTAGACCGATGGATTTGCAGACCGCAGACGGTTACGCTTTGGACTTTGCCATCAGAGCCTGGCACAAGAGACACCTGCAAAATAACGGAGCGATCAGTTAGTTTGCAATTGGTCATACATTGTTTTTACACAACAAAGTTATGAAAATACAATCGTACAGATTACCCGGGAAATCTTCCTATTCATCAGCTGTGCAGCATATTAGCCAAGTTATTATTCCCGACCAGACAGGAAATCTGGGAGGCATTCCCACATTTCCCAGCAATTAGGGTGCAAAATGCTACGGTGCCGTGCCACACTGCGCGGTGTCTCCATTCACATCAACCTTTCCATTGGGAAATGTGGGAATGCCGTCCTGATTTCCTGTCTGGTCGGGGAATATATAACCAGTTAACATTTACCACACAGTTGAATATGCAGATTGTCCAGGTAATGTGTCACCGCCAAGTCAGATCTAGATTTACTGGGAAATCATATAATCTCCCGCATGGACTGTAACATGTAGTTGGCATATCATCAGAATTTTTCAGGAGAAGCGGGCGAGTCTACAGATGCTGTGGCTGTTGGCCGGGTGGGTGCAGAAGCTGGCGTCTGATATGTGACTTTTCAATTACTTCTTTCAACTTTGTTACTACCGGAAGCTCTGTGAAGAGACCGAAGATATAAATGATTATAAGAGCAGGGTGCAAATGTAGTCCCCTAAAGAGAACAGGTTTCAGTAAGCTAAATATAAGACATGGTAAGACTTTTCATGCCACCTGATTATTTCATTTTGAAAATGTAAGACCAATTTTTTGACAATTTAGTTCCTTTTCAAAGGCTCTGACTAATATTTAATGGAAACTTTCCAGTTTATATAATGACACACACATGCAAATCAAATCTTAATGTGAAACATTTAAAACATACGGGGAGAAACCATAAGTCCTTAAAGGACTAGTTCACCCAAAGTAACCCTCGGTCACTGAAGCCCCCTGTGGTGGATACTGGGGGGATGTTGCAGCGTTCACACACTGGGCAGCATGAAGGTGTTTTCCAAATTCACTGGCAATTTTTAAATAGATTTCAAGATACGATGTGTTGAAGTTGTGTTGAATGACAGACCAACCGAAACTGCCATTCTTAGGCTCTGACTTGCAGTGAAGATATTTCCACTCACAGATACTCACACTTTGATTGGGTAGGTGGAATATTTATTTCTCTGGTCTACACGAGGGCAGATTATTTGTTTCTTTAAAATCATAAAATTACCTCTCATGGCATCTAGTATCTCCTCAACATTGCCTTCTTGTTCTCTCTTTTAAGTTCCTTTATTTGCAGCTGTGCTTTACTCCAGATCCTGGGCAGCAGGTCCACATCTGATGTTGGCACCAAAACTCTTCTGTGTCAAACACAAGATGAAATCATCTGTAGCAGCAAAAGTCACGTGCAAGCTACTTCAACGACTCCCTTCAATAAAGACATCAGCTCCTTCTTCAGGTCTCTTGAGCCACAAGTCGCCTTTTTGCTCTTTTGCTGTCAAAATGACAATTGAACGTTTTTCAGTGGATGTGCAAGAACATCGATTCTAGAAAATCAAGATTGGCCAATTATTGTTTTTTCAAGTGATGGCTGAAAATCTGAGGGTTTAAAGGTTTTGCACCACATCTATAAAAATCAGCTAAACAAGATTAACAGAAGAAATGGTGAAATACTTCCAGTATTAAATCAAACATTAGCACATTTACAAACTATCATCAAGCAATCATTTAATTAGTGACATAAAAATGGCAAACTGAGACGTTAAACACTGATTACATTTACATGAGCACACTCACACTCTTTATGGAAATGGAGGGGCAAGTTCTTGCAAATATAAAGTTCTGCACATTTGTAACAAATTCAGCTTAATAATTCTTAAAAAGTCATTGCTTTTTTGAAGTCAACAAAACATATACCTTTCTTTTCTTAATGTTTAATTCTTGATCAATTAAGAGTCATCGTTGCTTTTGGAGCAAACAAATTCATTTACTGTGGTCCTCCATTCACTGGCACGGACGTTTGCCCAAATATGATGATTGTGGACGTGTGAAAAGGGTTCAGTGTGTGTTGCTCCATGTGTCCAAAAGCAAATACAGCTGTTATCAGTCATCAGTGATAGCACACGCTCATCACTCACCTCTTTGATGTGTGTGTTTACATCCAGAAGACATGTTTATTCTGATTAATCATGTTTTATTGATTCACGTATTAAACACTATTACCCCTCCCAATCCCCAACCCAAGCATGACCCTCAACAACATCCAGTAATGTAACGGTACACTTCACAGCTGTAGTGGAATATATATTAAAAGTAACCCTGCACATAACCACACAATCAATTACTATCTACAATGAATATTTCTTGTAAATATTGTGTCATAATTAAAAAAAAAGTCAAAGCAAGCAAAGCTGAAATAAAGATAAAAAGAATAATAAAGCAGGACATTTATACGGTTATTTCCTGCTTTCATCCGCTCCATCAGACACATGTTTATTCTTTAACACACACAGGATTGTGGGATATCAAAGTGTGCATCTGTGACGTCAGTGACCAGATGAAGACGTCTCGTTAGTCAGTATGTGACACAAATATTACATTGAGACGTGACGCCTCCATGCTGCCTGAGGAGACACCTGTATAAGTGCTCGGACACTCTGTCGAATTCAGTTCTGACTCTCACTGAATTTCGTGGAATGTGTGTTTTTGAGGTTCTGTGTTCAGACATTTGGCAGTTTTTGGGCTTGTGGGTTTTGTTGTGTTTATCAGACTGAGACAGACAGAACATCTGATCTTTGACTCATCGTAATAACTCCAAAAAGAAACTTGAAACTAAAACTAAACAAACAGCAAACAAGGGTGTTGACACAACAGATTCCAACAGTGTGTGTGTGTGTGTGTGTGTGTGTGTGTGAGTGTGTGTGAGAGTGTGTGAGTGTGTGTGTGTGTGTGTGTGTGTGTGAGAGGTGTGTGTGAGTGTGTGTGTGTGTGTGTGTGTGATTGTGTGTGAGAGTGTGTGTGTGTGTGTGTGTGTGTGTGTGTGAGTGAGTGTTGGAATCTGTTGTGTCAACACCCTTGTTTGCTGTTTGTTTAGTTTTAGTTTCAAGTTTCTTTTTGGAGTTATTATGATGAGTCAAAGATCAGATGTTCTGTCTGTCTCAGTCTGATAAACACAACAAAACCCACAAGCCCAAAAACTGCCAAATGTCTGAACAAAGAACTTTGTGTGAGTGTGTGCGAGTGTGTGTGTGTGTGTGTGTGTGTGTGTGTACGAGTGTGTGCGTGTGTGTGTCTATGTGTGTGTGTGTCTATGTGTGTGTGTGTGTGTGAAATGAGTGTGCGTGTGCGTGTGTGCGTGTGTGTGTGTGTGCGCGTGTGTGTGTGTGTGTGTGTGTGAGTGTATGCGTGTATGTGTAATGAACTCAGACCTGAGGTCAGGTTAGAATCCATTTTGCAGAAGAGTATAATGAACACGTCCAAATCAAAAATCACAAACGTAGTAGGTAATACAGGCAGAGGTTGGCAACAGGAAATCAATGCAATATGGCAAACAATACAGAAGGGGTAATCCAAGAACGTAAATGCAATAAACAGGCAGAAGATCATAACATGAAGCAGAACAAGATAACAACATGTAAACGCTTGGTAAGGCAGATAAACTGGCAATACTTCGCAGTGTTTGAGTGAGTGTGCAAGGCTTATGACAGACAGGAAGTGACAAAGCAGGAACTGATGTGGCAGGAAACAGGAAGTGACAGAGTTCATTATTCAGGTGAGGGCTCCCTCTGGTGGACGGGGGACCGCTCAGAATACCCCCCCCCCCCCCCCCCCCCCCCCCCACCCCCTCTACGAGCACCTCTGGGTGTTCTATTCCTGGGGCGTCCCCTTGGTCTAGGTGCAGGGTGATTGGGGTGCATTTGATGGAACTTCTGGGTCAATGAGGGATCTAAGCTGGCAGCTACCCATGATCTTTCCTCTGGTCCATATCCCTCCCAGTCCACCAAACTGGCCCCCTCGTTGTCTTGAGTCCATGATCTCTCTGACAAGGTATGCTGGAGCTCCATCAATTTCCAAAGGTGGTGGAGGTTCCATTTCCAGAGTTCTGGGGCCAGATGCAGGATGGACAGGTTTTAACAATGATACATGAAAGGAAGAAGAGATGCAATAGTTAGCAGGAAGCTCTAGTCTATAGGTCACAGGATTTATTTGTCTGAGGATGTGAAATGGACCTACATACCTGGGGCTGAGCTTCCTGCAGGGTTGCCACAATCGAAGATCCCTTGTAGATAACCAGACTCTCTGGCCTGGCTGGTAGTGGGGTGGGGACGACTCCTACGGTTGGCCTGAATACGTTGAGCCCGGACAGCACGTTGAGGCCTGACATGAGCACTGTCCCACACCCTCTCACTTTTCCTGATCCAATCGTCCACAGCTGGCACCATCGAAGGTTCACCTGACAAAGGGAACATGGGTGGTTGGTAGCCTAGAACACATTGGAATGGAGTGAGTCCTGTGAATGAATGGGTTAGTGAATTAAGCATATTTGTCCCATGGGAGAAAGTTATTTTTCCTGTTCATGGCTGCAGTAAGATCTGAGAAAGCGACCAATCTCCTGTCTCAGTCACTTGTGGGTGGTAGTCTGAGGTGAGACTGACGTTAATGTCTAGTTGTTTGCAGAAAGCTTACCATACACGTGACCCCGGTCCGACACAATGTCCTCTGGTAGACCATAGATCCTGAATACGTGGTGAAACAAGGACGTAGCAGTTTCCATGGCTGTGGGGAGACCCTTAAGGGGAATCAGATGACAGGATTAAGAGAATCTGTCTATAATAACCAGAATAGTGGTGTAACCATTAGAGCTAGTGGAGATCGGTGACGAAATCCACGGAGAGATGAGACCAGGGTCTTTGTGGAATGGGGATTGGTTCAAGTAGCCCAACGGGGAGTTCCCTAGGAGTCTTTGATTGTGAACAGATGGAACAAGACTTGACAAAGTTAGTGACATCTGGAATTAAACTTGGCAACCAGAATGAGTTACGTACCCACTTTATGGTTTGTTGGATACCTGGGTGTCCGGTGCTGAGAGACGTATAGATCCACTGGGTGATGCGTTGTCTGAGAGTTCATGGTACGTATTGTTTGGTAGGAGGGCAGGTTGTAGGGATGGGGTTTGTTTGTTGTTCCTGTTGGATTTCTTCCATAATGTCCCACCGGATGGGGGTGACAATGACTGCGGGTGGTAGGATGGCGTCTGGGTGACAGGGCCATGTGAGGGGTCATACCTTCAGGAGAGTGCGTCTGCTTTACTGTTGTTACTGCCTGGTCAGTACATGACTGTGAACTGAAATCTGGTAAAAAACAGGGACCAGCGTGCTTGTCTAGGATTCAGACATTTAGCACTCTTAAAGTATTCTAAGTTCTTATGGTCTGCCACTCCTCTAACGCAGCTTTGATGGACAGAAGCTCCTTGTTGCCCACATCATAGTTCCATTCTAAACTGGTCAGTTTCCTAGAAAAGAACACACAAGGATACATTCTGCTTGGTGTGCCATGCCTTTCTGAGGGATAGTTTCCTATCCCACAGTCTGAAGCATCAACCTCTATGATGAATGGTAAATTAGGGTCTGGATGTTTGAGAATAGGGGCTGTGGTGAATGTCGTCTTGAGTTTTCAAAGGCCACTTGCGTTGAGTTATTCCATTGCAACTTCTTGGGTTTACCTTTCAGGAGAGATGTTAATAGAGCTGCGATGATGCTGTAGTTTCTGATGAACCATCTGTAGAAGTTTGCGAAGCCTAGGAATCTTTGTAGTTCTTTGATCGTTGTTGGACTTGGCAATTCTGTTACTGCTTTGATTTTTGACATATCCATCTTTACTCCTTGGTGACTGATAATATATCCTAGGAACATAGTACTGGTGGAGTGAAACCCACATTTTTTAGCTTTCACATAAAGTTGGTTCTCCTGTAGACGAGTTAGTACAGTCTTAACCTGTTGAATGTGCTGTTCCTTGGTTTGTGAGTATATCAGGATATCGTCAATGTAGGCAATGACACACTGGTTTAAGAGATCATGGAAAATCTCATTGATGAAAGACTGGAATACTGCTGGTGAGTTGGCAAGGCCGTAGGGCATGACTTGATACTCATAGTGCCCTCTTGTGGTGAAAAAGGCTGTCTTCAATTCATCTTCATCCCTGATTCGGATGAGGTTATATGCGCTATGGAGGTTCAATTTTGTGAAAATACAAGCCTCATGTAGTTGTTCTAGGGCTGAAGGAACTAATGGATGAGGATATCTATATTTGACAGTCACCGAGTTGAGGCCACGGTAATCAATGCAAGGTCTAAGGCCACCATCCTTCTTCGCCACAAAGAAGAATCCTGCTGCTGCAGTGAATGTGGAAGGGCGTATGAAGCCTGAAGCTAGTGCCTCTTCAATATAACTTTCCATAGCCTGAGTTTCTGGAAGTGACAGTGGGTATACCTTACTTCTAGGAGGAGCTGCATTAGGCAGGATTTCAATGGCGCAGTCCAAGGGACGATGAGGTGGTAGTTGAGCTGCTCTGTCCTTATTAAATACCTCAGAAAATGCTGCATACTCTACAGGAATCTTGGTTTGTACATGAACATCGGGGCTTTCTATGCTGGTAGAAAGACACGGCATGGTGATTTCAGGCAGGAAATAGTTCTGCTGACAATAATTGGCCCACTTGATAAACTCACCTTGTGCCCAAGAGATATTGGGGTTATGTACTGCTAACCATGGGTCCCCTAGGATGATCTGGTTCTTAGGAGAGGATATCATATATAAGGAAATGTTTTCAACATGAAAGAGACCAAAGCTTGTGGTCAATGCTACGGTTTGTTGTTTGATGCCTGTTCCTATGGGTTTGTTGTTGATGGCTGTGATGTTGATGGTGGGTATGCTTAGTTCAGTGATGAGTTCATGATGAACCAGGAATCTGGTTCATCCATCCTTTAGTCTCGTCTTAAAGAGTTTTTCATATGAGTGGCTCAAACACAGCATCAGTGTCTTCTCTACACTAAATGATTGTTTCACCTCCGTAAGAGTGGGTACAGCTGAGACACTATAAAGTTTTGTAGTTTTTATATTTATATCAGAGCAGCTCTGTCTCATAACTGCAGTGATTGATTGACAGGTCACAGTGACACACGTTGACCTCATGTAACCTGCTGACACACTTCTGTGTCTTCTTGGAAATCAAATGTGTGTGTGAGTTTGTCTCTCTGTTGTTGGCCAAAAACTTGCTGTGATATATTTATATTTATGACCTAATCTACATGTGTCTCAGTGATAGTGATGTCAGATTCACAATTAAATTATTTGAATAAAACCTTTTGATCAATTTAATTATTTTGGATCGATCCGATCTGTTTTGAAGAGCAATGATTCATTTGATTCATCTGTGAATCTGAATCAAAATCACAAAGTGTGCGTCGGACATTGTGTGATGTGTTCCTTGTACTTTTTAATCTGTGTTTCTGACTATAAATTCATTTGAGACGTTTTTGACATTATGAATTAAATTGAGTGTGAGAAGTCTTCTGCATGTCCTGGAGAACTGCTCATGTGTAATATTTAGCAGTTCATCAGTAAAAAAGCAGTTACCATTTCCATTTAAAGTGTCATGAAACCCCCCTAGATCAGCACCATTGTTCACACCTCAAACTTGAAATAAGACTCATCAAAGGGGCATGAACAAATGTTTAAATGTGGGCGATTACGGGGGTCAGAAGGGGGTCAAGAGGTACTTCCAAACACTCAACAGAAATGGCTGAGCATCACCGTATGAGTGGAAATGAAAACAAGAGTTTTGAGGATGTTTGCTGTATATCAGTTGTGGGACAAAAGTGTGAAGAGTGAAAATGAAAGAACAATTTGCAAATCTACAAAAAGATGTGGATGAAATCAGTGCACTGTCTAACAGCGTCTCCTCATAATCGCCATGTTTGGAGCGCGAGTTGCAGGCGGCGGTTCTGATGTGTGATCTCAATCTCATCACGGTGTTTAGTGTAAAAGTTCGCTCATGTCTGTTGAAGTCTCTGACCTGTGGAAAAGCCGTTTCATCCATGAGTTTGAATTCTCCGCTGTAATGAGATACAACTGTGTTTATGGATAAAACATGCAACATTTCTTAAAACACAATATAATACAGAATAAATTGCTTGTGTGAGGGTTATTATTATCTCAGTATAAAAACAATAGAAGTCTACTCATGAGTGCATGAGTGTGTGTGTGTGTGTGCGTGTGTGTGTTTGTGTGTGTTAGTGAATGTGTGTGTGTTAGTGAGATTCCTCCTTCCCTTACAGGGCAAGCACGTCTTGATCCGTTCAGACAGCTCTGCGACTGTAGCATATATAATTCAACAAGGTGACTTTCGCGCTCGTCGTATGTCGCAACTCGCCCGCCATCTCCTCCTCCCCCGAGACTCCACCCCCAGGTGGTCCAGCTGATTCAGAATCGATGGGGCAAAGCACAGGTAGACCTGTTCACCTCTTGGGAATCCTCCGACTGCCCACTCTGAAATTTCCTGACAGGATCCCCCCCTCGTTACAGACATGCTGGCACACAGCTGACCCTGCGGGCTGTGCGAGTATGCATTTTCCCCAGTGAGCCTACTTGCACAAGCCCTGTGCAGGCCAGGTAGTGCGAGGAAAAAGTCACTCTTGTAGCCCCTTGTTGGCCCACTCAGTATTCTTGCTCGGATCTCATGCTCCTCCCTGGAAGGACCTTTTTTCTGCGCCCAGAGCTCTGGAACCTCCATGTCTGACCCTTGGATGGGATGCAGAAGATCTAAGTGGCCTACCACCAGCTATCATAGACACGATCACCCAAGCCAGAACTCCCTCTACCAGGCAGCTTTACGCCCTAAAGTGGCGTCTGTTCACAAATTGGTGTTCTTCCCGATCTGAAGACCCGCAGAGGTGCGCAGTCGGGTCAGTTCTCTTATTTATGCATGAGAGGCTGGAGGGGCAGCTGTCCCCCTACACCTTGAAGGTTTATTTAACAGCTATATCTGCCCACCACGACGCAGTGGACGGTAAGTCCTTAAGGAAGCACAACTTGATCATCAGGTTCCTTAGAGGTGCCCAGAGGTTGAATCCAGAACATGCCTGTTCCCCTCATGGGATCTCTCCGTTGTCCTTTCCAGCCTTCAGAGAGCCCCCTTCGAGCCACTAGAGTCAGTTGAGCTAAAAGCCCTCTCCCTGAAGATGGCCTCCTGATTGCGCTGGCTTCCATCAAGAGGGTTGGGGAGCTGCAAGTATTCTCTAGCAGATGCTCATGTCATCCTAAGACCCCGACCGGGCTATGTGGCCAAGGTTCCTACGACCCCCTTCAGGGACCAGGTAGTGAACCTGCAAGCATAGCCCCGGGAGGAGGCAGACCCAGCCTTATCATTGCTGTGTCTGGTGCATGCTTTGCACACCTATTTGGACTGCATGCAGAGCTTTAGGCACTCTGAGCAGCTCTTCGTTTGCTTTAGTGGACAGCGGAAAGGGAACGATGTCTCCAAACAGATGCTGAACAGCTGAACGGGTGTACCGCTTGCACATAGCACCTTTTCCCTCCACTGAGGTGAACACTGGCGCTCTTACTCCCAGGCGAGCCCACAAACTTGATGTCCATGATGTCCTTCCTCCCTAGCATTCTGGCTTGCGAATTCAGCAGAGGAATTCCCGATCAGACCCACTACGGGTACTAATTACTCTGTACTGGAATAGGTGCTCCACAGGTGTTGGTTATTATGGTAACACCCTGTGTCCTATTTACGCGGTACGGTTCCCCCTGTCGGTGGACCCCCGTCTCCCTTGGGCAGTTCCCTCTGCCCCCGGTAGCTGTGTTTGTAGAGCTCCTCCCTGGTCAGGCAGGATCTACTACAGCGCCACTTCCATGTGTGGCTTTTAAGCCCATGTGACGTATTTGCCACATGTTGACCTCCCCAGCCTGGGTCTTTTCCCCCCAAAAGAATAGGATTGGATGCGTGTTATAGCGTTAGATGGCCCCAGCCGCATCTAACTCTTTACGGAGAGAAAACTTTGAGAGAGAAAAGGCTGCGGCTGGCGCGGCTTGCTCCCATACTTGTCACTTCACTTGTTCCCCCCTCGGGGATGCCGGGAGCCTAAAATGTATATGCCGTCTTATGGGGCATTGGGGAAGGTTACATGCAGCCTGATGCAGTCTTCTCCATTGGCACGCAACAGCTTGCTTACACCTGCATCAGAAGTTCACGTAACATGGTTCAGTGTCATGGTGTTATTGGATATGGGCCCCTGCTGTCACTAAAATTGACACAACGTTGAGTAAGTGACAGAAGGGGAACGTCTGGGTTACTGTTGAACCCCTGTTCCCTGATGGAGGGAACAGACGTTGTGTCCCTCTTGCCACAACACTGTACCAACTAATGTAAAGGCCAAACCTTGTTCTTGGCTCCTCAGTGCAAAACCTGACTAAACAGATTAGTAACCAAGTTCAGAGGTAACCGAGGCTCTCAGAAGAGACCCCTAGTGTCACTACAATCGACACAACGTCTCGTTCCCTCCATCAGGGAAGTAATACATGCCACAATTTATCTAAAAGGGATGTACCCCCTTACCATGATGGTGGTTTTACAAGGGGGATGCTTTTTGGTATTTCTTGCAAAAAGGGTGATGGCGTCCCCTCGCATCCCCCGTTATCTTGAGCCCTGCATGTGTCGTAATTTAACAATATTTCTGAGGTGGAATAATTTTGTTCTACAAACATTGGTAATTTGATTTTCAAAGGAAAGAAAATTGTAGAATTGAAGATGATGTAACAGTACATCCATCCACAGTCAAATTATATTGTAGTGGCTTATTTTTAGAGGTTTTTGGTCCAATAATTAGTACCTCTGTTTTGTCGGAATTGAGTAGAAGGAAATTTCTGGCCATCCAATCTTTTATTTCACTGATGCATTCTGCTAATTTGGTGAATTGTGAAATCTCATCAGGTTTTGAAGAAATATAAAGTTGGGTATCGTCATAACAGTGGAAACTTATTCCACAATTCCTGATAATATCTCCCAGGGGAAGCATATACATGGAGAAAAGCAGAGGCCCTAAAACTGATCCCTGTGGCACTCCATATTTTACTTTTGTTTGGTTTGACAATTCCTCATTTACACACACAAAGTGGTAACGTTCTGATAAACAGGACGTTAACCAAACTAATGCAAGTCCACTAAAGTCAACATAATGTCAAGATCTATCGTGTCGAATGCAGCATTAAGATCTAAAAGCACTAGAAGAGAAATGCAGCCGTGATCAGATGATAAGAGTCATTTGTAACTCTGATAAGTGCAGTCTCTGTACTGTGATGAGGCCTAAATCCTGACTGAAATTCTTCATATATACTATTTCTCTGTAGAAATGAACATAATTGGGAGGATACTACCTTTTCTAGTATTTCTGACATAAACGGGAGATTTGAAATCGGTCTATAATTCGCCAGTTCTCCAGGATCAAGTTGTGGCTTCTTAATAAGCGGTTTGATAACTGCCATTTTAAAGTTTCTTGGGACATGTCCTAAGCATAGCGAGGAGTTAATAATATTAAGAAGAGGTTCTGAGATTACAGGAAATACCTCTTTTAAGAGCTTAGTTGGTATAGGATCTAACATACATGTTGTGGCTTTTGATGTTTCGATAAGTTTTGTTAGCTCTTCATGACCTATGACAGCTCATGAGGAAAATTATTATACACTGTTTTCTGAGGTGCTGTGACAGATGATTGCATAATTCCAATTTTGTTTCTGATGATGTCAATTTTATCAGTAAAGAAATTAATGAAGTCATTACTGTTGTGCTGCGATGTAATATCTGGTTCTGTTGAGGCTTTATTCCCAACCAATTTAGCCACAGTACTGAATAAACATTGAGGATTGTTGTGGTTATTTTCTATGAGTTTGCTAAAATATGCTGACCTGGCTTTTATTGCCTGTCTGTAGCTACAGACACTATCCTTCCATGTAGCACAAAATACTTCTGATTCTGTATTTTTCCACATGAGCTCCATTTTCCGAGCTGCTCTCTTGAGAGCATGAGTGTGATCATTGTACCATGGTGCAGGGTTTATTTCTTTAATTTTCTTCAATCGAAGTGGGGTGACAATATCAAGAGTGCTAGAGAAACCTGTATTTATATTTTCTGATATTTCATCAAGTTCTTCTGGGCTTTGGGGTTTATTGAGTGTATGAGATAGATCTGGAAGATGATTAGTGAAGTTATCTTTAGTGGTCAAAAGAATAGTTCTACCTGAACGATAGCATGGAATAGATCAGGGGTGCCCAATACGTCAATCGCGATCTACCAGTCGATCGCAAAGGCAATGCTGGCAGATCGCACAAAATTAAACATGCTTTCGTGAAATTTTTACAACAAAAATGATTGTGTCTTTCCTTATTTTAGTTTCTGTCTGCCTCGCGCTCGACGTGTAAATTTTGACCAGGCGAGATTTTTGTTTATTCAGTTGTCATTGAAATTGCGAAGCTAGCTGTGTTTCAGGCTAGCTACCAGCAGCTAATGCCCAGATTATGCAAAACTGTCTGATTCCATTCAGTGCAAGTCATCAGAATAAGGTAAATGCTATTGTGATCTATTGTGCTGTAGGTGTGTCGGGCTTAGTGTTAAAACTGAATGAAATCAATATTGAACATTATTATATATTTATTATTAATTAGAAGATGAATTACATGTAGGGATACATGCAGTAGTCCCAACAAGCATTTTTTAAAATGAAACTGTGTTTTTTTTTAGTTGAGTAGATCTTATCGAGTTGGTCATTTAAAAGTAGATCATCACGCAAAAAAGTGTGAGCACCCCTGGTGTAGATTGAGTAACATTAGCTGATCGCACATACAAGAGACGAGGTAATGATGATGTCATCGCTCTGCTGCAGATTTTCTATATTATCAACATCAACTCCATATGACAGAATTAATTCTAGCGTATGATTATGGCGATGAGTTGCTCCTGTTACATTTTGTCTGACTCCAAGAGAGTTGAGAATATCGATGAATGCTAATCCCAATGTGTCACTTTAATTATCTATGTGAATGCTGAAGTCACCAACAATTAAAGCTCTTTCTACAGTAACTACAAGATCTGATAACAAATTAGCAAATTCATCAAGGAAATCAGAATACGGTCCAGGTGATCTATATACTCTAGCAAGGGAAAAAGACGACGGTGGTTTTTATTAATTTATATCTGACGATGTCACATTAAGCATTATTAGTTCAAAAGACTTACATTTATATCCTGTCCTCTGAGTAACCCCAAAAACGTCACTGTAAATTGTAGCAACACCTCCTCCTCGACCCTTCAGATGAGGCTCATGTTAATAACAATAACCTGCGGGAGTAGATTCATTAAATCTAATATATTCATCCGGTTTAAGCCAGATTTCAGTCAAACAAAGCACATTCAATCTATTATCTGTAATAATTTCATTCACAATTAGTGCTTTGGTAGAAAGAGATCTAAATGGTTTAGTGAGAGTTTTGTTTTTAGTAGTTCAGGGAACAGACACAGTCTGTTTATGATATCTAGGTGATTCAGTCTCTATGTGTTTGTGCCTCTAGTTTATGTGTGTGTGTGTGTGTGTGTGTGTGAGTGTGTGTATGTGTGTGTGTGTGTGTGTGTGTGTGTGTTTGAGTGGGTGTGTGTGTTTGAGTGTGTGTGTGTGTTGTGTGTGTGTGTGTGTGTGTGTGTGTGTGTGTGTGTGTGTGTGTGTGTGTGTGTGTGTGTGAGTGTGTGTTTGAGTGTGTGAGTTATCAGCATCTGTGAGGTTGCGTTCAGCAGCAATTTAACGGTAACAGACGGTATCTGTGCAGAACACACTCACTGACTGTCACACTAAGATCTGAAATATAGCAAAGGTTTCCTGTTTAACACACACACACACACACACACACACACTGTGGACCCCACCACTGCAAAAAATTATCAACACAAAACATGACTAGAATGCAAATGAAACCAGAAAAGAGAAGTACTTAAATAATAAGTGTGAATGTTGATTTAGTACAACAAAACAGAAATAAATGGACACATCTCTGTTTGCATGCAGCTGTATTATATCATGACATTATAGATGTAGCCAGAGTTGTTTCACTGTGTTTAAGCAAACATACGCAAACACACATACACACATGTACAGACACACACATCAGTCAACCAATACACCTGAATGTTACTACAGAGACTGCTGCTGTAACATTGACTACTGAGGTGTGTGGCACGATGAAAACGTAAAGACGGGTGTGTATCCAAAGTAATAGAAACTAAACTTTGCAGTTTCACACGACACGGGACCTGACAACTGGGAAAATTGATTGTGACCTTTGTGCAGCCAAGATGGTGCTCGCATTGAGGTTTCATTGTGATTAAAAACTTCAAATCAAGAACTTCATTGAGTCACCCACATCATGTCTCTCACAGTTTATCAGCATATAGAAATAAAATGACATAAATGATGTTTTAGGAGTAATGTATCTGCACATGTGGGCTTCTGTTGTGTCTTGTGGTCCACACAGTGTTGTCAGCTTGAACTGCTCCATAATAGCTTGATGAACTGTGTAACTTTTTAAATATTCGGGGGGAAAAATCATTATTGCTAAAGCAGATATCAACTCTAAACAGATAAACAGCACATATTTATTATTGACTGAATATTTTCAAAGCATTGACGAGCTGCTTAAAATAAAAGTATTATTCGATGACAGAGTTTGTGTATGAAGCTAAACTTCATGTTACAAGATGAATTTAATTGGTTATGACGTTTTTATTTTAAATGCTTCTTTTATTTTATTTTTATTGTAAATCACCAGGTAACTTATGAACGTCTTTTTAGCCTCTATGTCTGACACATTTGAAAGACAATTCTGTTACATTTATGACTGAAAATTCTCCATGTTTTTGTGGTTAAAGAAGAGCTCAATTAAATTACATTTTGCCACTCATGCAAATATCAATTATCATTTTATATTCTGCGGCAGCTGCTGTGAGACGCACATGGAAGCATCAGGAATTTAGGAACATGATCAGCATGCAGAACTGCCCAGTATTGTGCGGTTTCACACAACTGTTGTACAAAACTCAAAGCAGATCATCAAAAAGGCTGTTTTTTCAAACATATAATCACGTTCAATTGACTAAATACATAGTCAAAACTAAATACATAGTTACAGTCTTTCATAATAATTTTGATATGCTTCTCTTCTGATTTGCATAAATACATTTGACCAACACTTAATCCAACTGCTCTTAATGGTCTCTGAACCGTTTGGTAAACCTTTAGATTTTAAATGGGTTTCTCAGCTATACACAGTATACGGATTTCAATCCTATACAAATAAAATGTGTGTTTGTATGAACATCTAAAGTACATGTAACCACACATAATGAATACTCGTTATTTCTAATTGATTTCACATAGTGGTAACCACAATTAGTCTCCATATACAGTAAAGTGGGGGTGAACACTGTCAATTTCGTTCATCATGGAGCAGGATAGACAGCAAGGAATAGGAAGAGCTCATGGACAAGGGATCTATCAGAAAGGTGGGCATGGGCACCAACAGAGAGGTCAGAGAGGTGGGCATGGGCAACCACAGAGAGGTCAGAGAGGTGGGCATGGGCACCAACAGAGAGGTCAGAGTGGTGGGCATGGGCAACAACAGAGAGGTCAGAGAGGTGGGCATGGGCAAGAACAGAGAGGTCAGAGAGGTTGGCATGGGCACCAACAGAGACAAAACTCTTTGGAGGTTGCCAGTGAACCCCACATGTGGTGATTGAATGAGACCTGTTTTAACCATTTATTACTTTTGGGCTTGGGCAAACTGTGCTGAGGAGCTGAGTAAGATATTTTTTGGCCATTCTGGGACTTAGTGGGCCATATTGGCCATCTCGGTGAGATGGAGGCTCAACTCCATGGCAGGGCTTCCTCACCTGAGCACTCCTCTCTGCCTGTGCCCTGTCCTTCCCCTGGCTCTTCTCGGGCTTTCAACAGATGTAGCAGTTCCTGCCGCTGAAAAACTTACCCACGGCATGATGCTGCCTCCACCATGCTTCACTATAGGAATGTATTAGCCAGGTGATGAGTGGTGCCTGTTTCCTCCAGACATGACGCTTGCCATTCAGGACAAAGAGTTCAATCTTTAGTTTCTCATGGTCTGAGAGTCCTTCAGGTGCCTTTTGGCAAACTCCAGACGGGCTGTCATGTGCCTTTTACTGAGGAGTGGCTTCCATCTGGCCACTCTACCATACAGGCCTGATTGGTGGAGTGCTGCAGAGATGGTTGTTCTTCTGGAAGGTTCTCCTCTCTCCACAGAGAAACACTGGCGCTCTGTCAGAGTGACCATTGGGTTCTTGGTCACCTCTCTGACTAAGGCCCTTCTCCCCCGATCGTTCAGATTGGCCAGGCAGCCCGCTCTAGGAAGAGTCCTGGTGGTTGCAATCTTCACTATGCTCATTGGGACCTTCAATGCTACAGAAATGTTTCTGTACCCTTCCCCAGATCTGTGCCTTGATACAATCCTGTCTCGGAGGTCTACAGACAATTCCTTGGACTTCATGGCTTGGTTTGTGCTCTAATATGCACTGTTAACTGTGGGACCTTATATAGACAGGTGTGTGCCTTTCCAAATCATGTCCAATCAACTGAATTTACCAAAGGTGGACTCCAATCAAGTTGTAGAAACATCTCGAGGATGATCAGTGGAAACAGGAGGCACCTGACCTCAATTTTGAGTGTCATGGCAAAGGGTGTGAATACTTATGTACATG
>JAVLUX010000010.1:51098533-51108533 GCA_032164185.1 Moxostoma hubbsi
TGATATCCATCAGGTCTCAACATCAACACTGGCACGCATCCTAAAAAAAAAACATATTCAAATGAAGCAAATTTATCGAGTGCCTTTCGAGCGCAAATCTGAAAGGGTGAAACGACTGCGGCATGATTATGCAGAGGTATGTATTCACTTTAGCAGTGTGATCTTGCATACTGTCTCATAATCTTTTACTGTACTGTAATATGTATACTAGATCTACACTGAACTACACAATTTTGCCTGACACTGTTCTTCAGAGAGTTTTACGAATGGATGGAGAGGAGATCCAGCATGAGTTCATTTACGTAGATGAGGCTGGGTTCAACCTGACGAGAACACGAAGGAGGGGAAGAAATATCATTGGCCACAGGGCTATAGTCAATGTCCCAGGGCAACGTGGGGGTAATATAACACTCTGTGCAGCCATTACACAGAATGGGGTCCTCCACCGCCATGCCCATATGGGCCCTTACAACACAGCACTCATACTTACATTCTTGGACCAATTGCACAACATAACAGCAGCAAATCAAATCGATCATATGCAATACATTGTTGTCTAGGACAATGTGTCTTTCCACCGCTCTGCTCTGGTTCAGAACTGGTTTCAGCAACATCCACATTTCACCGTCCTATATCTTCCACCATACTCTCCATTCCTCAACCCTATAGAAGAGTTTTTCTCGGCATGGCGGTGGAAGGTATATGATCTCCGTCTCCAGGCTGAGGTACCCCTCATCCAAGCCATGGAGGAGGCCTGTGACCAGATGGAGGTAGCAGCAATGCAAGGATGGATTCGTCATTCAAGACGTTTCTTTCCAAGGTGTCTTGTTACAGTTTTTCTTAGTCGCTTTGGTACATTTCTCCAAACTCAGGTAACTGCTCTCAAAACATTTAACACAGTGATCTGTACACTTTGTAATTGTCCTAAACCGATAGTAAATTATCCTTCATTTCATACAATTTACAAATCAAAAGCATAATTTTCTCAAAACACTGTGCACAAAATTCCCTAATGTTATCACAGCAGTTCATACAGCCAACGAAATCTTTAATATATCAGGAAAAACATTTGCAGCTTTTTCATTGGTCTTCACAAAGATCACAAGCATTTTTGTACCATTTTCAAAACACAACAAACAAAACTCTGTGAATTGTAAAATAGTCAGTTGCACACCTTATGTCCTCAATTAACCCCAAATTGATATCTGATGAGTTAGTAATCCACTCAACACAGAAAAAGCCAATTTCCTAATTGTTCACACATCTGTCTTAATTACAACAACTACAAAAGGGGAAGAGAAAAACAACAAATAAGACGAATGAGGAGAAAAGACAATTAAGAAGAAGAATGAGCAGTGGAAAAGGAAGAGGTGTAAGAGTGAGAGGTGGTGGACAGGGTAGAGAGAGAAGAAGAGGAAGAGGAGATGGAGAAAGAGCAAGAAGAGACTCAGTCAGCTGGTCCTGAGACTCACTGACCCGACTAACACTAACCAGTCTCAGACCAGCACTGCTTCTCACACACACATCAGAATAAACCAAATTACCAAACAGTCTAAAAACACATATTTGGAACATTGGGAGCAGGAAACTAAAACACAAAGCAAATTACAATTCTATCGAACCCTGAAATCAAATTATGAATTGGAAGAATATCTCCAGAGTGTGAGAGACACAAAGCAGAGACGGATCCTGAGCAAGTACAGGCTGAGTGAGCACAGTCTCGCCATCGAGAGAGACAGACAGTGAGAGAGAGAGACGGATCCTGAGCAAGTACAGGCTGAGTGAGCACAGTCTCGCCATCGAGAGAGACAGACAGTGAGAGAGAGAGACAGATCCTGAGCAAGTACAGGCTGAGTGAGCACAGTCTCGCCATCGAGAGAGACAGACAGTGAGAGAGAGAGACAGATCCTGAGCAAGTACAGGCTGAGTGAGCACAGTCTCGCCATCGAGAGAGACAGACAGTGAGAGAGAGAGACAGATCCTGAGCAAGTACAGGCTGAGTGAGCACAGTCTCACCATCGAGAGAGACAGACAGTGAGAGAGAGAGACAGATCCTGAGCAAGTACAGGCTGAGTGAGCACAGTCTCACCATCGAGAGAGACAGACAGTGAGAGAGAGACAGACAGTGAGAGAGAGAGACAGATCCTGAGCAAGTACAGGCTGAGTGAGCACAGTCTCGCCATCGAGAGAGACAGACAGTGAGAGAGAGAGACAGATCCTGAGCAAGTACAGGCTGAGTGAGCACAGTCTCGCCATCGAGACCGGCAGACACAGAAAGAGCTGGTTACCCCGAGAGCAAAGGGTGTGTGTTCACTGTAGAACAGGAGAGATCGAGACAGAGACGCACTTTCTCCTTCACTGTCACAAATACAGCTCAATTAGAGACCTCTACTTCAATAAACTCAATAACCTAATACAGGACTTTACAGCCATGACTGAAGTAGAGCAGATACAGATAATACTAGGAGAGGGACAGACAGCAGCACTGGCGGCCAGATACGTGTGTGTGTGCCACAGCCTGAGAGACAGCAGGTGAATGTGTGTGTGTGTGTGTGTGTGTGTGTGCCACAGCCTGAGAGACAGCAGGTGTGTGTGTGTGTGTGTGTGTGTGTGTGTGTGTGTGTGTGTGTGTGTGTGTGTGTGTGTGTCTGACCTCAGTGTGTTCCCCTACTGTCCACCACAGTGACCCTCAGTAATGTGTGTGTGTGTGTGTATATGTTAAAACACTGTGGTATCAAATGTTCACAGAAATTATAATCTGTTACACTGTTCATTTGTGCAATTAATTTAATTTGTACATTTAAATTGTTAGAATACTTTATTATTCTTTATGTCTTTATAATTATTCTATGTGTTCCAAGCTTTGGCAATATTGTAATATGTACAGTCATGCCAATAAAGCAATTTGAATTGAATTGAATTGCAAGAAGAGCTGAAGATGTAGGAAGAGAAGATAGAGGAGTAGAGGGAGAAGAGATGGATAGATTGGAGGGCAATGGTATAGTGGAAAGAGAAAGAGTAGAAAATATAAGAGATGGACAGAGAGGAAGAGGAGGGCAAGGTGTAAGAGGAGGGAGGAGAGGTAGAAGGATAGGGTACACGCGTGTTTCAAATGAAATCAGAGCCACACTTATTGACCATGTCATAAATCACGGTCTGTCACTGAGAGAAGCTGGGCAGAGAGTTCAGCCCAATATAAACCGATCCACAGTGGCTTCAATTTTCCGCACATTTCAGAGGGAAAACCGGTAAGTAACTATATCATTCTACAATGAGAGTCCATGTAGTCTTGTTTGACATGGGTCTAGATTTCTACAGTAAATGTTCCTGCTTGTCCAAACATTTTTCAGAACTGAAGTTAGAGAACATTCAAGTGGACGAACAAGACTTACAATTGAACAAGAGCATGCCATTGTTGACATGGTGGTCCAGAACAACACCCTCCGCCTCAAAGAAATTCAGCAAAGAATAACACAGGACAATGAACTGTTCCACAATATCCACCAATGCAGTCTCTCCACAATTGATCGTGTTCTAAGGAGAAATGCAATCCGAATGAAGCAAGTATACAAAGTGCCCTTTGAGAGGAACTCTGTTAGAGTGAAGGAGTTGCGATTCCAGTTTGTTCAAGTATGTGCAACCCAATTACTGCACTTTTACTGTCAACACAAAGATATATTTTTCCTGAATTAAGTATGTGTCCATAAACTATTCCATGCTACTGTAAGTGAAAAGATTTAGGTATATCTATGCATACTGCTGCTTCAAAGTGTGAACTCAAACTTCAGCAACAGTTTCACAGTAGTATTGACTGCAATCAATGACATTACTGTAAAACACTAACTTACTGTATTGTACCTTGTGTTCTTTTTACTCTAGAGAATCTGGAGTTGGATAGCAGTGCAACTCATTATGAGTACCTGTATATTGATGAAGCAGGCTTCAATCTTCACAAAAAAAGGAGAAGAGGGAGAAATGTGATTGGCCATCGTGCTATAGTCAATGTCCCTGGACAACGAGGAGGCAACATCACTCTCTGTGCCACAATTTCTACAACTTGTGTTGTGGCACACAATGCTGTCTTGAGACCATACAACACAGCAAGGCTCCTACATTTTTTAAACCTCCTCAATGAAATCCTCTTTCCGCAGGGTGATCAGGAGCAAATGGTAAGGAATTTTGTAGTTGTTTGGGACAATGTCCAATTCCACCATTCAGCACTAGTGCGAGAGTGGTTTGAGAATCACCCACATTTCAGGATGGTGTTCCTTCCACCATATTCTCCTTTCCTGAACCCAATAGAGGAATTCTTCTCCTCTTGGAGATGGAAAGTACATGATCGCAACCCTTACAACCAAGTAAGTCTTCAAGCGATGGAAGAGGCCTGTGGAGATATTGGGGCACAAGCATGTCAAGGATGGATACAGCATTCAAGGCATTTTTTTCCCATGATGCATGACTCGTGAAAATATTTGCTGTGATGTTGATGAAATTCTCTGGCCAGATGTAATTGAGAGACATGATCAATAAATTAATTGATTCAATGAATGCAGGTTTTTTTATAATTTTTTTTTTTTTTACCTATGTACTTATTTGCATAATTTTTTTTTTTTTTTTTGTGGGGTGACAACTCATTGTTATACACCTGAACTTGGAACTTAATTAAAGAACTTAATGAAAAACATGTATTCTTTTATTTGTGTATCTTCAGCTGAATTTGTTATCAAATCAACAGAGAACACACTTTTAGTTTTGATGTTAATATTGAATTTTAATAAATGCATTACTAGAATAAAATGCTGTGTTTCATTGTGCAGTGAATACTTAACTGTTTCGCCAACATAAGAGTGTGTTTAGTTTGCTGTGTTACAGTTTTTCTGAATTGCTAAAACACTAAACCCCATTCTCTGAACCAAATGCTCAGTGGCCTAAACACATTTGTCAAATCAATCACTCTTTTTGCAAAACTCTAAACACATTCTCACTCACTAAAACGCATTTTGCACTGTGTTGCAAAATGGTAAATACATGTGGCAAAAGTTAAACACAACTACAACACAGCTGTCATCATTTACACACAACAACTCAAAATTGATCACACTTGTGGCTAATGATGTGAGGGAACATATACAGTAAGCCAGTTCAGAGAGCACTGGTTTGTGAGGCCCTACAATGGATAGAAATCTGAGAGGAAGAGTTTGTGTGAGAGGAGGTTGAGGTGGTCAGCGAAGACAAAGAACAGTAATATCTGATGAAATCAGAGCTACTGTGATTGACCATGTTCTTGTCCATGGTATGGGCATGAGGGAGGCTGGACAAAGGGTACAACCAAACATCAGTAGATTCACTGTGTCCACCATAATCCGAAGAGTTAGAGAAGAGAACAGGTAATTACCTTTTTTTGACATAGGTATGACATACTATATACTGTACCACAGTATACTGTAAGTAAATATATGTTTCAGTACATCACTGTACCAATGTACTGTAGTATTGTAATGGAGGGTTGGTCTAACTGTTTGTAGGCCTAGTATTCCATGTATATTTTTTTGTAACTCCATGTTCTCTTTTTGTAGAATTGAAAGACTGCCACATGGGGGTGGGAGGACAGGTATGTTCTCCCCACACCAAGAGACCCTAATTGTTGATATGGTCCGTGAGAACAAATTAAATTTTGAGATGTGAGATGCTCTGTTAGGGCAGCAGGATGAGCATCCCATCTATGTTGTTGTTTGGGACAATGTGAGTATTCACAGAGCCCTCCAGGTTAGAGAGTGGTTCAATATGAACCAAGGTTTTATCAATCTTTGCCTTCCACCGTACTCCCCTTTCCTAAACCCCATTGAGGAATTCTTCTCCTCATGGTGGTGGAAGGTATATGTATGCCAACCTTACACCAGGGTAAATCTCCTGCAAGCCATGGGACTTGCCTGTGGTGACATAGGTGTGGAGGCATGCCAAGCCTGGATACGGCATGCCAGGGTTTTTTTTCCCCCGTTGCCTGGCCAGACAAAATGTGGCCTGTGATGTGGATGAAGTCCTGTGGCCTGACCCAGTACGGAGACATGATGCTGTGGCTGAGTAATGCAATTATTTGTATATTTTTGTACTTTATTTGTACATGGGCTTACTGTACACAAGTAGCAAACGCATAAGATTTCTGTTTGTTTTTACAAGTGCTACGTGTAAATGCACAAGATTTCTGTTTTGTCTTTTTGTACAAGTGCTAAATGCACAGGTTTGTTTTGTTTTGCAACATGCATTTAGCCTACAGTGAACAATAAACATTTATTTCTCCAGCTTCATGTCCTGAGCATTGTGTTTTCTATTTTTCTACGTAGTGTTTAGTGACTGTTCAGTAGTGTTTTTAATTTTGATTGACTCGGGGCACGATTTGACAACATAGTTCAGTTTTGAGCACAGACTGAACTGTTTTGAGGTGAAAGTTTGGTTTTGCAAGAAGAGTCTGAGGTTTTGTGAATGTAGCTTGAAAATTGGGTTTTGTGTTCACAGTTTAGAGAAAAGGAGAGCAGCTTTCAAGAAATGTGTTTTAGCAATCAAGAAAAACTGTAATTGTTTTGAGAGCAGTTACCTGAGTTTGGAGAAATGTACCAAAGCGACTAAGAAAAACTGTAATGACAACATTGCCTGCGATGTTGATGAAATTCTCTGGCCAGATCCAGCTAGGACAATGTCAAGGTTTTTTTTTTTTACAGTAAACTTGCAGTACAATACGTAAAGTGACATTTTGTTACAGTCTTATGAATCTCCATGTCAACATTTTGGGCGTGTTGAGAAATAAATGAGTTTCTTCAGTCTGCAACATTGGTTTTGTGTAGTGTTTGGTGAATTTACATTATATTTGTACTTTGTTGATGGTAGCCTACTCTGATCTGCTAAGTGTTTTAGGTTTATCACAGCAGAGTATAACTCTTGCAAACAGAATATAGTAATGTGAAACGTGTGTGTTTCATATGGTAACAAAATGTGGTTATTAAACAGAAGTGTATAGTTTTTACAAGAAGTGTTTAATTATGCAAAGGATCTGTAGTGTTTTGCTAATTGGGTGTGTGGTTGTGCTAATTGTGTGTAGTGTTTTGAAAACACGGGCCCTGTTTTGAAAATCGTGCTTAAGCAATCCAAAAAAAACTGTAAACACAGAGAAATGTGTGGTGTGTGTGCTAATTAACATGTTGCATGCATTCACAGTAATCTGATGTCTTTGAAGGGTTAGGAATTATATACTATTATAATATATACTGAATTCAACCCAACAAGAAAAGTGTCAAACATAAAAACACAGAAGTTGTGTGTGTGTGTGTCAGGCAATGTCATTGGCAGCGCCATGGGGGGGAGGGTCAATAGAGACTGTCCCCTCTCCATTTGTCACGGCGCTTTGTAGCCACCACAGGGGCTGGTAACCCCTTCATCCTCAATTGATTACCACTAAATCACAAATTAAAACTTTAATTAAACCCCAGGTTACTTTGGGCTCGCCTTCCCATCAACCAGAGACGAGTTGTGGTGGTCATGGTTACTTATGACAAATATCTGTGGAGGGATGCGGGAAAGGCTGATGGGTCAGATGCCTTCTATGACCTCCTGTCACAGGTGCTGGTCCCTCGGGATAGAATCATCATGTTGGGTGACTTCAATGCCCGAGTTGGTCATGATGCTGGCACCTGGTCAGGAGTGATTGGAAGACATGGGCCAGATCAGCTCAATAACAACGGCAGGAGGCTGCTAGATTTTTGTGCAGCCCATGGGCTTGTAATTACAAACACACTGTTCCGGCTTCATGGATGCATGCCTGGTCCAAGCAAGAACATCTGCTGGACTACATAGTGACAGAACAGTGGCTGCGTGCCCATGTCCTTGACACCAGGACCTACCGTGGAGCTGATCTGCCCACTGACCATCGACTTGTCATCTGTAAGATGCACCTTAAATTTTTCCACTCCGGTGGTGGGTGTAAACCCAGGACCCCTTTCAAACCCATAGTGGCCTGGTCTAGGCAAACAGCTGGGGGTTGGCATCGTCCCCCACTCCTCCAGATGTTGAGGGGAAATGGGCGAGGTTTAGGACTGTGGCTCATGTAACTGCAATGGCAGTTTTGGGCACACGGCCCAGACCTCCTCAGAGACCCTGGCTGACGGAGGAGGTGTTCAGGCTGGCTGAGAAAAAGTGACAGGCCCACTCTCATCGTCTACAGCATCCCACGTCAGAGAATGAGGAGGCTTACCACACCCTTTGCTCGGAGGTTCGGAGAGCCGTGAGGTGCTGCAAGGATTTTTGGTGGTCATGGGTTGCTGAGGAGATGGAGTCTGCCTCAATGGCCCGCGATCACAAATCACTCATTAATTATATCAAAAAAGTTACTTGGAGCACCACACCTATTACCATCATTAGGGGAAAGAACGGTGATCCAATCTCCGACCCCGAGGAACAGGTTTGCAGATTTGCTGAGCATTTCTTTGAGTTCCTGGGGGAAAACAGCTCAAGTCCCTGAGCCTAGAAAACATTGTGGGACAAAGTGGGGATGACCCTGCTGGTGCTGCAGTGCCTCAAATACTGGAGGAAGAAGTCACTCCCTGTGGGTGGCTGGCTGAGGTGCCATCTTTAGAGGAAGTACTGAAGGTGATCCAGAGCCTGAGACCAGGAAAGGCACCGGGCAGAGATGATCTCCCAAGCGAAATGCTGAGGGAGGATGGCGTTCACGTGACTGCCCTACATGATATCATAACAACAGTATGGACCACTGGGCAGGTTCGGCAGGATTGGAAGGATGCTCTGGTGGTCCCTCTCTTTAATAAGTGGGACTGCATGTATTGTAACAACTATAGGGGCATCTCGCTCCTCAGTGTGCCAGGAAAGGTCCTGGCAAGGATTATTCAACATCGCCTTGCCAGGCATGCTGAGGAGAGGCTTGTGGAGCCCCAGTGTGGTTTCAGGAAAGGGCGGTCTTGCACAGATGCCATATTCTCTGTCCGTCTGTTACAGCAGAGGTGTAGTGCTTTCGGAGTCCCAGACTCACTGCTCGTGATCATTAAGGACCTTCATGTTGGTGAGCGGGCCCGGGTAAAACTATGTGGCCGGGAGTCGGAGCCATTCCCTGTTCACCTTGGAGTGCGACAGGGATGTCCTCTGGCTCCCACATTATTTAACATCTATTTCGACCACGTGGTTCATGAAGCCTTCGATGGCTGTACCGGAGGAATTTCCATCTGGTACAGATATAATGGGAGGTTGATCGATGCCCGGGTGCGGTCAAGGGATGCTCCCTATTGGTCAATCACATTATGTATGCTGATGATCTGGTGATTGCTGCTCACTCAGAGGAGGAGTTGGAGGCGCTGCTGATGAACCTGGAGCTCGCCACTAAGAGATGAGGCCTTACCATCAGCCCAACCAAAACTAAGCACCTGCCTGGGTATTATGTACCATCGGACACTCCACCCCCACAGCTCCCAATTGGTGATGGGGCAGTTGTGGAGAGAGTGGAGTGTTTTCCATACCTGGGAAGTGTGCTTATGACCAGCTCCGGTTTGACAGCAGAGGTCTCACTCCGAATCAGTCGAGCGGCATTATCTTTTCATCGGTTGCGTAACGCTGTGTGGAAGCTACCCGGTTTGTTGCTCCGCACGAAGCTTCAGGTATTCTCGGCCACGGTCATTCCCTCCCTTCTCTATGCTTGCGAAACGTGGACCCCCCTAATGGAACATCTTCGCCGGTTAGAAACATTTAGGCTGGCCTGCCTAAGATCTATCCTGGGTTTAACCAGGCTGGATTGTGTGAGGAGCTCACAAATCTTTGAAAGATGTGGACATGTCCCATCGGTGAGCTCCTCCGGTAGGCAAGGTTGTGTTGGCTGGGTCATGTAGCCCGCATGCCCGGCCACTGCATGCCTAAACAGCTTTTGTTTGGCCGGATAGAGGGGGCTAAGCGGGTGCGGCACGGGCTGGAGAAGAGATGGAGTGATGTGGTACAGGAGGATGTGGAG
>JAVLUX010000010.1:51111033-51116033 GCA_032164185.1 Moxostoma hubbsi
CCGGAGAGCAAGACAAAGGCGACTGTGGTATGCAGGCTAAGATAAACACCATAAAAATACCAGCGCAGCATTCGTTCTGTCAAATGACATTTATGACAACAGTGGAATAAATCAATATCATTATTACTCAAGTTTGACGACCACGCAAAGAAATATGTCACAACTGTACAGCAAGCAGATCGTGAGAGGATCCATGCATCAATGAGAGTATTTGCTGTTTTCCACTCACTTCCATGAGTAAACTGATCATGTGTTTATGCTGTTGTGTTTTAAAGGGCTTCAGGACTGAGCGTATGGAGCCAATTCAAACCACTCTGCTCATGTGAGCCATCCACTGGCAGCTGGTACCGTCAAACTTTAAAGAGTTTAAATGTAAACAATTTAGAAGACATTTGCGTCCCAGACTCTTCAGATTAAACTCTGTTGTGTAGTAAGATGAGCTGGACCTGATTGCATCTCTCCTGACAAGAAGAATTCGCTCTCTCACGGTGAACAATGGAAGTATTTCACACCACTTGCACCGCAGCCTCCATCACAGGAGCATCCAACGGCTCCTCGCCTGCTCTCATGAGCACCTACCGGGATTATCAAAGCAACGAGGTTCTTCAGCGACATTATAACTACACGGGCAAACTGGATAGGGTCCGATACAAAGTCGGACTCAAACCCGAAGCCATCAGCTTCCTCTTCATCTGTCTTCTCATCGTTGTGGAGAACTGCATTGTACTCGCAGCCATCTACAGGAACAAGAAGTTCCACAAGCCCATGTACTACCTGCTGGGGAACCTGACGCTGTCAGACTTGCTCGCGGGATTCAGCTACATGCTAAACATTGTGCTGTCAGGTCAGAACACGCTTAAACTCACGCCGCTGCAGTGGTTTCTGAGGGAAGGCAGCGTCTTCATCATGCTCACCGCGTCAGTCATCAGTCTGCTCGCCATCGCCATCGAGCGTTACCTCACCATGCTCAACATGAAGCCGCACCACCGCGCCAAACGCAACCGCATGTTGGTCTTGATCGGGGTGAGCTGGCCGCTGTCGGTGTTGCTAGGCATCCTGCCAATAATGGGATGGAACTGTTTGCCTAATTTGAAATGGTGCTCGACCGTGTTGCCGCTCTATGCCAAAAGCTACATCTTCTTCTGTGTGTTCATCTTCTTGGCAGTTCTGTTGGCGATCGTTGTTCTTTACGGACGAATCTTTCACTTCGTCAAGTCCAACATGCATAATCCGAGCTGCATCCAGCGTAAAGGCTATGCCCGGCGCTCGCAGAAGTACATTGCATTGCTAAAGACGGTTACCATCGTGCTGGGCGTGTTTATATTGTGCTGGATGCCGCTGTTTGTGCTTCTGCTGCTCGACTTCATGTGTCCGGTGAAGATGTGTGAAGTTCTCTTCAAGGCCGACTACTTCCTGGGCGTCGCCATGATTAACTCGCTCATTAACCCTGTCATTTACACTCTGACGAGCAAAGACATGCGCTGGGCAATCCTGAAGCTGCTCTGTCAGTGCTGTCTGATGACCAAACACGGCCAGATCAGGAAGAATGCTGTGACCTTCCCAGCGTTCAGCTTCATGAAGACGGACGCAAACCATCACGGACTGGAGACAACGATTTCATCGGGCAATGCGACGACATTACCGAATATTAAATCCATCTACCCAAAACTCCAATTAACAGTTCTCTCCTGAACACTTTAGACTAACACATGTAAACATTTCTGGGGTGCGTCTACTAAAATCATCATTTGCAAATTAGGGTCGCAAGTTCCTTTGTTACAACATAGTTCAACGATTTTTGTGTATCCTGAAACCGTAGTTCCCTTTACAAAAAGCTTCACTATGATGCTGCGCTTTGCTAAGCGCTATGCGAACAATCCTAGTCGTGAACGAGCTGTGAATATGTGTGTAACACGTCAATGAACATTGACCGGAATTTATAGCCTCGGCTGATGTAGTCATTAGATGCACCTGTGGCTGGGCTATAAATGGATGCGTCACCAGATGTCGTCAGATCCTCTTTTTTCAGAGCGATTTTGTGTGTGTGTGTGTGTGTGTTTTACAAACCCTGTCAAAACTTTCTTTTCTCTGCTAGGAATTAGAATTTGTGAGGCAGTGTGCAGTTAACCTTTTCTCCTTTCTCTTCTGTCTAGAAAATATATATATTTTTAAAATAAAGAGAGAATGACTGAAAGCCGTAAACGATGCGTGTTCCCCTGCCTTCAGTCTTGCTCTGTTTGTTTGTGGGAAGAGCACGCTGCTCTCGCGTTGCAGCAGTGCGGGTGCAAGCACTGTGATTTGCTTTCAGGCAAAATGCTTCGCGCTCGCCTCGCTTGCTTCCGGGAGTCAGTGCCCACACTTCATTTGAGGGGCTCTCGTATGGATCTGGCTGAGAATAAAACTTCCAACAAAGAGTTGGGTGTACCGTTGCTTCCTGCCTTGATCAAGGACGTGGAACACTCGACATCCCCTCAACAGGAAGTGTCAGAAATAATACCCATCTCAGAGAACCTGGCAGCGTGGAAACTTCTGCCAGGTATTTCTATGTGCTATGTGGGTTCTAGTAGAAAGAGGCTACAGAATTCAATTTGCTCGCCGTCCTCCGCGTTTCAACGGTGTGGTTCCCACTACCGTGAAACTGGGACATGCATGTCTACTGTGGAAAGAACTGCAAAATCTCTTGGTAAAAGGGGCCATAGAACATGTTCCCCTTCCAGAGAAAGAGTCAGGCTATTACAGCAGATACTTCCTGGTTCCCACGAAGGGTGGGGGGTTGTGTCCGATTCTAGATCTTCGAAGCTTGAACCGCTCGGTCAGGGTGTTCAAGTCCTAGATGCTGACTATCAAGACGATCATGTCACAAACCCAACATCACATTTGGCTGGTCACCATCGATCTCATGGATGCATATCTTCATATAGAGCCACAGCACAGGAAGTTCCTGAGGTTCGCTTTCAGGGGCGAAGCCTTCCAGTATCGGGTTCTTTCATTTGGCCTAGCCCTATTAACCCGCACATTCAGGAAATGCATGGATGCAGCACTGGCTCCTCTGTGACTCCAGGGCATCCGCATTCTGAATTATATAGACGACTGGCTGATCCTATCGCAGTTCCAAGAACTGGCAGTTCAGCACAGGGATATTGTCTTGACGCATCTGGGGGTTATATGGAATTCGGTCACGAGGCAGGTACAATCGTCTCCCGCATGAATCGTTTCCATTCAGAACACCCTGAGCAAGGTCAGGCTAGGTCGAGGTTGCACTGCTCGTCAGTATCATTGAATACTAGGTCTCATAGCGTTGATGTCCGCGGTGATCCCTTCGGACCTTCTGCACATGAGACCGCTTCAGCTGTGGCTAGAAGCCAGGGGGTTTTATCCGAGGGCCAGGCAAATAAGGGTTACGCGCCACGTGCTTTGTTCCCTTTCTATGTGGTTCAGACCCCGGTTCAAACCATCGGGTGGATCCACGTTCACGTCAGCTGAATTTCTGGCACGTTGGATCCTCCTTGGGGCCCAGGGCAGCTCCTGTCACTCAGGACAGTTTCGTCCCTGAATGCCCGTGTGTGTGGAAGCATATTTACTCTGAGGTAGTGAACAAATCTGGGACCTCTTCGCCTCTATGATAGCGCAATGTCTCTTCTACTTCTCCCAAAGTCACCCAGCCCCCTTGGATCTGGACTTAAAGGCACATACATGACACTGAATGCATCTGTATGTGTTTTTGTCCCCCGGTTTTTCTGCTCCCAGGAGTCTTGGCAAGGTTCGCCAGCAAGGGTCTTGCCTCCTATTAATGGCGCTGCTCTGGCCGAACAGGATATGTTTCTCGAAAACCTCTCCTCGACAGCTCGCCTTGGGCGATTCCGAACAGGGAGGACCTTCTCATCCCTGGCCCGAATTGTGAAACCTTTCATGCTTGGCCCCTAAGGGTACCATCTGAGGTTCACAGGGCTTTCTCTTGAGGTTATCGAGACTATTTCAAGTGATAGGGCTCCCTCCACTTGGAACTGATCTGGGTAGATTTTACAGGGCAGAAGAGGACCTCTTTGCCTCTGTTGATAGTGCAATGTCTCCTCTACTTCTCCCTGAGTCGCCCAGTTTCCCCCCCTAAGTTCATATTACAGAGCCAGCTAACTGCCAGTTTGCTTCAGTTCTGGATTTTCTGTAGAAAGAACTGTCAGCAGGCACTTGCCTCGCCACTGCCAGGTTCTATGTGGCCTCCACTGCGGTTTGCCATGCCTTGGTGAGCGGGGTGCCCCCTAAGAGGCATCCTTGCTAGGACCCATTCATAGGGTAAGACCCCCTTTTTAGACCTCTAGTGTCAGCGTTTGGTAGACTTCTGACTCTCAAGATGGTTTTTCTTATGGCAATTATGTCTCTAAGGAGACTTGGGTACCTACAGGCTCTGGTCCTCTCCGCACACATTCTCAGATCCTATGGCTTAAATCTTTCATGCCTGAACAAGTTTGTGATGCGGCAGGTTGGTCCTTTCCGCGCATATTCATCAGTTTTTATGACAAGTTTGTGTTGCGATAGGGTCTCTTCACACACATTCATCAAATTTTATGGTTTCGATGTTTGTTACTCCGGGCTCTTACGCCCTTGAGTCGACATCTCAAGCTCATGTCTGAGACATCTCGCATTCTTGTGAGCACACTTCACAACCGTAGAGGTCCGGACAGCCCCAGTGCGGCGGCGTGGGTATTGTGTTGCCATAGTGCTTAGCAAAGCGCAGCATCATAGTGAAGCTTTTTGTAAAGGGAACGTCTCGAGTTACATGTGTGACCCTTGTTCCCTGAAAAGCGGAAAGAGATGCTGCGCTTCTTTGCCGCACTGTGACGTCCCAGGACTGCTCTTCAAAAAGAAGAATCTGACGACACCTGGTGATGCATCCATTTATAGCCTGGCCACAGGTGCGTCTAATGACTACATCAGCCGAGGCTATAAATTCCGGTCAATGTTCATTGATGTGTTACACACATATTCACAGCTCGTTCACAACT